>JAVCKT010000116.1:4719-26841 GCA_032273925.1 Rhynchotus rufescens | reverse complement strand
CCCTATGATGGATTGCAGTGAGACCAATGGGTATCCCAAGCCAAAGGTGAGGGCATGTAATAGAGCAATGTCCATGAGATGATCTTCAGAACCAGTAGGAAATAAATACTATTAAGTATTTATTTATTTATTTATTTTATTTTTGTAGATGTTCCAGGTCATTTATTTTTCTTAAAATGATTATGTTTTTACTGTGTGATAAATAACACTCTGCCTACAGATACCAGAGGGCATGTGGCACCAGTATAATATCTCTGCAACATATTTTGAGAGGTATCACACCATTTCCAGCTCACCATATGGCTCAGTACAGATGTCATAGCATAAAAATGACCTTCATCAATACATAGAGGTCACAGATGCAGAATTCAACATTTCGTAACCCTTGGCAAGGGCACAAGTGATGCAGGAAGTACACCTGTTGCCTTGACCGCATTTCAGGATACGGTCATCAGAAATTTAACTGAAATACAGAGATTTTTGGTTAGCTTATGTTGCTGTTGGTAACATCTGTTTGTAAGCGTAGCTATTATTAAATGATAGAATGTTTTGATATTAAAAAATAAAATACTAAATTATGAGAATTGACTTCTGTGTAGGTTTTATTTTGGTAGTCCCTAGGAACAAGAAGCAATATGTTCTTCCATTCTGAAACTCCACCAATAGTTGTTGTGTCTCTGAAGCACAAGAAACACCTTGGAAGTAAGTTAAGGGGCTTCTGTGCTATATACCAAATAGCTAAATTTTATTCCATTCAAAAGAGAATTTTCCTCTGTCTTAATCCTTGAGTCACTGTGGGCACTAAGAGCTGTAACTGCTCCATCCCGGGCTGTCTGGGAAAGGCTTCTTTGTCACAGCTGAGCTGGTTGCTTTTCTCTTCTCCCCAAACCTTGCACCATTCTCCACCTCCTTGACAGAAGCACCCTCGGGTGCTCCTCAGGGTGTTTCTCCTGCTGTTTTATACTGCCTTAGCCAGGCAGCATGTTGAATAGCACTGAGCATTTGGCCTCTTGATTTAATCAGGATTGCAAAGGTCAGTAAAGGGCAGAAACAGCTAACAGCTGAAAGAGGCTTCTCTCCTGGGAATGGCCAACAGTGTTGTCTTTCACTGGTTATTAGGAAAAAAAGTTGCAGTTTGCATGAGGCTCTTGCCATCTTTCCCTAAAACTACCTCATGAGATATTTTATATAGAGTATTCACAGACTGTGCCTGCTGTTGTTTTTTCCAGTTGGCTATCCGAAAGTATTTCTACACAGCCACTCCAAATGAAATGCTACGTTTAGACCACTGTGTTTTGACCAACGCAGGTTTGTAACTTCAGGAAGTTTCAAAATCTTGTTCCCTCAGCCAGTCTCAGGGCATCCTATCACATCTACTGTTTCTGCCTATAATCCTTACCAGTGATCTTGGGTTAAAATAATTGATCTAGTATAGTAGGATGCACCCCAAATTATGCTTCCCAAATACTTAATTGAACTGGAAATTGGAGCAATTAACTAAAAGGAATCTCTACCCCTAGTGATTTTAATTGTAGTTTTTTTTCACTGTTAATAAAAGGCATATGGACAAAAATAATCAAATGAGCAAACAAACAAATACAAACTATAAAAGAAAAGAAAACAAAACAACAAAATAACAACAACAAAAACCCACAAAAACCAACACTATATTTTATTCCTGCAGGTAAAGGGACAAAAAGAAGTGAAAGGCACAGAAGGTAAAGTACATGATGCTCAGTGAGATTGGCACAGCATTATGAAGCATCTAATTTTGGCTGCCAAAGGGGCTTATATCGATTTTTTTTCTTTTTTCCTTTTTTTTTTTTTTTTTTTTCATTCTCCATGTGTGCTTTTATGGAGACCTGAAACAGAGTCTCCATTTTGCTCTTATGAAAACCATGTTTCTTGGGGAATGTGGGGGAGGGAAAAGAATAGCTCTTTCTGCTTGGAAAAAAATAGCAGCCTACTTAGCACTTAGGAGAGGATTAGACACCCTGACATTCTGAGAGGCTCCTGTACAGGCAGGTTTATAGGCGCTGAATGCCTTAGGAGTATTTAGAAGAGTGATTTACATACATGCAGGCTGCTGTGCATTTCACATTTGTGCATTAAGAGAGTGATCGGGATTGCAACCTTCCCTTTTGCAGCTATAAAACTCAAATTAAGAGCAAAGAAGAGAAAGCAATTAGCAAATGCCTCTGTTTCAGGTCAGAACTGAAGCCGCTGAGGAGGTTGTTATTGGGAACGTACCCTTTCTTCATGTCTGCCCCAAAAGCCACAAGCTGACTGGGAATTTGGAAAACTTCCCTCCCGGCGGAGACCTGACAGCTGATCAGCTCTTACTTCACAAAATCATTTCTGGCAGTTAAGCAAATTCTAAGCAAGGATTCTTTGCAACATCGAAGGAGGATTTATTAGCAGCCCAAACGCCTAAATGAGTTCCTTTCTTTGGAGAGGTGGCTATTATTAGGTAAAAGACGCAAAAGGACCGAGAAGTGCATTGCACTTATTAGCAAGCATGTTTTCCTACAGCCTAAGGAAGAGAGCAGGCTTTCCTTTCCTTCCATTTTTTGCTCTCCTGGATAGCTGCCGAGAGGCTCCATGACAGCCTCTCTGTGACTGAGGACGCGTATCCGTCTCTTCCATGGTCACAAACGTCTATGCCACCGTGTCCTGTGCCACGGCTTGGAAGTGGGAGATGGCCTGAGGCCACATAGCTGTAGGGATGAGACCCAGTGCGGGAGGCCAGTCCTCCTGCTTTTCAGAACCACTGTCCTAAAAGCCTATTGAAATTCCCATGGAAGAGAAGTAAAAATATCGTAAGGAACCTGAATCTATTGCTGCAAACGTTAGCTGTCTTTTTCCATTTGGCACTGCAAGGGAGCAGAATTGGAGCTGTCCAAATGACAGCTCCAGGGAGGGGTGAGGGAGAGGAGAACAACAAAAAACTCCCATGACTCAAACATCTTTACTTTCGCCTCCCCACGTTATCTGGCAGAATTAAAAACCCAGCAGGAAATTAAACATATACACCTGACAAAAAGCTGCTTAGAAAATGTGATGTGTGATTATAGATGACTCATTCTCATTCTGGAAGACTGGTCTGCGTTAAAGATTCTGGCATGCTCTGTTCTTTTTTTATTTTTTATTTCATTTTTTTTTCAAAAAGGCAATTTACAACTCCATTTTCTAAATATGATATATAGTTATTGTTTATTGCATTCAAAATAGGAAATGTAACAAGCTTCTTTTAATGTTGTATTCTAGCTAGTCAGCTTGTTATGGATTTATATGCCAGGTTCACAAATGAAAATATTTTAGCATGCTCTTTTCCTAGCCCCTGGAAAAAAAATTCCTTTCCAGGTGCCTAGGAACTGTACTTTCAAGCTAATGTGGACCGAGCTGGAAATACTACCCCCCAAAAAAAAAAAAGTGCTTTCCGTGCTTTAAGTTGAAGGCAATGTAATAACACTTAATACTTACATGACATCTCTTACATAAAAATCTGCAGTACCTTTACAGGGGCTGAGATAAATATTTTTCAGAACACACCTAAAATGTGGGGAACAGCTCCGCAATGAGCACTTAGTGCAGGACAGAATATAATCACCTCTGGTGCTGAGGACAACCGCTTTTTAAAGTCTTCATCAATAATAAACAATTTAAAATTGATTTCTATCATTGAAGCTGTCTAGGGATTTGAGTTTTCAGCACGTTATTCCCGAGCTGGGATTTGGCCAAGACATCCAGGTTAAGAGGCATACTGTGGCTTTTATAAAAAATTGCTAGGAGTGCAAACTGATCAAAAAGGGGTCACTTCGCAGTGGTAGGTCCTATCAAAGGATTAAACCTGCATCATCAGGGTGCTCTTTAATAAACCCCTCTCAGAGTAGTGGCTCAGTGCAGGCTTAAAAGGAAGACTGCAGCCTAGTGAATCACCATCACTGTTTAGTGCAGACTCAGTGCAATGTCACTTAACTTGAAGGATTTGACATGATGAGAACACGAAGTGGTGAGAGGTACAGCCAGCAACAGCTGAGGACTTGCGCTTTCAGAAAGTGTGTTTAAAATATTGTACTAAATTTATGAGGACTGCATCTAACTCCCTGCTATACCAGGCCATCATTATCAAGATAAGATGTACATCTGTATGACTAAGAGGGTCCTACACTCTGTACTGTGAGATCCTGTTATTAGCCACCTGCAAGATTTGACAGCTTGAACTGTTCAGGATGATATTTTTCCTGCTCAAATGGATCCTTTTTTGTTTGTGAAAGTTTGAACATTTCCAGAACAGAGACTACAAAAAACGCTTTTCTCATGTTAAAAAAAAAAAGTAAAATTTTAACAGCTATTTGACTGATAAATTCTATTGTTCCCAAACCTTGGAGCAGAAAATTGTAGCTGAACAGGGTATTATATTGGCTTCAAGGATAGGCTCCTTTGCTATTTTTGTTAAACAACAATAACAAAACAAGTGCATTTGGGTATATCTCCATGTGTTTATGTCCAGTAGCAACTTCTGATTCTGGCAGCAAAATTCTCACATATTACTGAATCTTTCTTGTCAATGGCCTGGCCTATACATACCCTCTCCTATCTCATCAGCTGGCCTCTGATAAGGTGTTAGCTATGCTGGAAAGCATATTTTTTTTCTTATCAACAGGGAAAGATTGGAACAAAGCGCAGAAGAGAGAGGGACGGAGGAGGAGATGTGCAGATGTGCAGAGGAGGAGGCAAAGCAGGGGGGTGAGACAGTGACAGTGGTGAGAGCTGGAACTGGGAACAATTAGTAAGAAGCAGAAGATGTGGATGGGAATATAGACAACAGAGTGGGAAGTTACTTGAACAGAGAGGGAGTAAGGAAAAATAATGAGCTTCTGCTCAAGGGCAGCAGAGGACGGGAGATATGTTTAGGAATGGCAACAGCGGGTGGCATTGGAGAGAAAAGAGGAACAGAGAGGGGCAAGATTCAAGAACTGGGAAGATTAAGTATAAAGGGGCACATGAAGAGACTGATCATTTCTGTAACCCCAGTACCATGAATCTAAATAATCCTCCACCATCTAGGAATAAGTGATTAAACTGTGGACCTTCTTGGAGAACTCTGCTTCCTCAGCCACCTTAAATGGCATGTTTTGATATGGTTCTGTAGAAATTAATCTCTTGGTTTTTAATGATTTTTTTCTTTGCCTCAAACTTGCGTTAAGTATGTCCACTAAAGCTCTGTTAAATTTTGGTAAGATAGCTAAGTTGTTATGTATTCAGATTTTAGGAAATGACAGAATCAATACTGGCTATTTCTGTTAGATTTTGTGTTTTTTAGATTTTGCAATGACTTATTTGCATCATCTGGGCAGCTATCTAGAAAGAGGGAAGGAAATCCATAGCTATTTGGAGAAAAGCAGATGCTAATACAGAAGCAGCAAAGGAGGGAGAGAATCAGCATGGGTGCAAGCCTCTTCTGAATGGCCCCGTTAGTTAGAACTGAGCAAAACCAGTAAAAATCAGAAGTCTTAGTCATCTGCTGGACTCTGAAAAGCTTAAAGTTTTGTGAGAGAAAGCTTTTTTTTTTTTTTTTCCCCCTTCCTTATCAACAGTAAGCAGCCCTCTGAAATGAAGATATATGGGCACAGAGGGTAAATTCTACTCTATCAAACTACAACTACAGTTCTATATGATCAGGTCAGAATCATGGGCACTGCATCTAGTTTTGACATATGAAGTACACATTAGAAGACAAAAAAAAGACATTGATTTCCCATGACCCCCTTTCTGGAAGGCTACGGTCCATGTCCCTGCTTCCTGATATGACTGCTGGAGCTGCTGGTACAACAGAGTAGCCCCGAGTGCTGCACGCCCTTCTGAGATTTGCAGCAGCTTTACTCCCAGATGGCTGAGGAGATTTGCAAATGCAAACAAAACACAACAGTATCTGACAGCAATCTCCTCCCTCTTGTACCATCACCACGGCTGGGGTGTCTTGCAGCCTCCTTAGGGACAATGTGTCTTTCCAGGCCTGCACTTGCTTGGCTCAGTCTTCTGATGTGCCAGGTAACTCGTCTCTTTTTGTTCCTCCTGAAGAGCCTGTCTCTTTGATGACAGTCTTTGATGTTCTTGTCTCAGATTCAAAGATACTGCCTATTTCTACCATAAAAAAGAAAGTTTTAAAGAAAAGCAGAGGTCACAGACATAAATAGGGTTCATGAAATCAAACAAAATTAATTAAGATTGCATAGACAGATTCTTCACAGCCTGCAGAGCAGTGGGAAATCAATGAGAGTTTAGGGATGTGTATGATTTTGAGCTAAGGGCAGAGTTTCTGTGGCTACTACTACTGAATATTTACAGTTTAGATAAAATTCAAATTATTGCAGTTGCTATCAGATATTATTCACTGCTTTGTTATAGTCATTATGATTATGGTTTACTCTCTGATCAATGTAGCTTAGATGTAGCTTACCTTCCTGAACTACATTGCTACTGCTCTTGAAAGCGTATGTTTGGGAGAGATCTCCTGCGAGTATCCCTCAGTATTTTTCTCCTTTGGAAGCCCTTCAAATCATACCAAGGTGTCTGGAGGGTACTGCTACCTTGACCTTGATCTTGACCTCTACCCCTTCCATAATAAAATTAATGATAGTGTCACTTCTCTACAAAAAGGATGCTAATTAAATTAGGTAGCACTAAAATCTGTCCTTTCATGTATTTGGCAGATACTGTCGGCCTAGAAAAAAATGTCATCATATTCTAATAAAAAAGTCTTCTCCTTTTTAGACACTGAATTTTCGGCTGCTACAGTAGTTTCAACTGTAAGTACTTACAGTGCTCAGGCTGAAACTGGATTCAAAGCAGGATTTTGTGTTGTGCATTGGCTGGGCTGCTGGGCTTGTCCCCCCTTCCGCCTGTCATTATTTTTTAAATAGTGTCATACCTTGCTCCTCTTGGATTTTTAAGCAGTGAAAGATGCCATTCATGTAATAGACTCCTTGACTTGCTTGACTTTGAATGATCAGAAAATTCATTACCCAGTAGGGATTTTTAAAATGTAATGAAGAATTAAAAACCCTAGCTGCATGTCAAGGAATCTGCCAGATTTTCCTAAGCTCTTTTAGCTATAAGGTAGGAAACATCTGAGGATCCAACCATTAATGGAAACAGCAGAGGAGAAATAGAACATTGCTTGACACAACTGTCCAGGCTTTATACAGGCTACTGTGCCACAAATAAGGAAACGACACATGTGCTTGGAGAAGACAATACATTCATTATGTCATTTTACATGTTTTCCACGGAGAGCACCAAAGTTAGATTTAATCTATTTTGATCAGAATTACCGCATTTTAGAGCATGAGGTAGGGGATGTAATCACCAGAAAATAGGGCAGGCTAAAGAAAATTCACTTAGAGTAAATATAGTTTAGGTCTCATAGTTTCTATGGCAAAAGAAAGCCCAGCTCTTACAAAAAGCATTAAATAGTAGAAATTTTATCCCTAAGAAGTCTGACACAATTGTGCAAGGTGTGGAGAACATATTAGCTATTAGCCATAGTTCTATTCAGAGCCTCACTCTATAAATAATATAGCAACAGCTTTGTTCAGGAGAAAAGAGAGTGAAGATTCATAATTTCTACTGTAGAATTCACTGAAGAGAGTGAGACTTAACATTCAAGTCTCAGCTTGCCTTTTACTTGTGGAAATGGAGTATCCATTTAAGCCAAATTCGTTGAGGGCTGTGAATGTTAAAGCTCATGTTAGTTCCATAACAAAATGGATGGCAATATGTATAAATAAATGGATTGAGTTACACTGTGGTATTAACCCCTATGAGACTGCTTCCTCAGAAGTACGTCTGCTTATCATATTCTAGTGTCTTTGAAGATACAGGTGAGAGATTTCAACCAGGGAGGGTATGAAAAGAGGCCATTATCTTTCCCCATCTCTATTAAGATTGGAAGGGTGGTCTAAAGCCTTCCTGAAAAGCTGAGACACAATGACAACATCACTCTTTCTTTTCGCAAGCTGAGGACATACTACTTATGTATCACCTTGTTGTTTCATCATCAACAGCATCTCACAATTTTCAGAAACAGTTTTCCCTTGACAGTCTTCAAAATGGGAACCACTGAAATCACCTTTATCTCATCAGCCCGTGGGGTAGGGTAGATGTTCATTTGCTGATCTGAGCCTCAGAGTGATGGGCTCCTCTGTTCATCAGCAAATAGAGGCAGAGACATCTGGGCAATGGGGTAAGAGATGGGAGCAAGTCAGTGAAGGGTATGTGGATAGAAGAGGAGGAGAAAGAGGTGGACACATGCCTGCTGCTGTGTTTTCGCTGACCCAGAGGCAACAGTGTTGATGAGTGTAGCTACCTTCATCCTCAACTGTCCAACCATTCCTTACCCAATGTCCAGATCAGTTAAACTTGGAAAGATTAAGCAATAGTGCAAAACACCCACTTGGTAAGAGTCAGTTACTTATAGTCCCAGGAGATGTCAGAGGTTTAGACATTTTCTATGCTACATGTACAAGCAAATTGGCTAATAAAGGTGGTGTTGGGGAGAGAAATGGAGTCAGAAAGACTGGTCAAAAGATGAAGATGGGAAGGCAGGAGGTGGGATCCTGGTGGAGGAGAAGAGGAAGACAGGGAGGTAGGAGTTGGGATCCTGGTGGAGGAGAAGAGAAGAGAAAGAGATGAGCAGAATGGGTTAATGTCTGTGGTGGTTCGAATGCACCACCCTTCACTCTCACCTTGACTGTGCATAAACAGCATGACTAAACCTTTAGTTAAATGATTGGCACTATTTTGCTCTTCTTTTTCCATGCTTTACTTTGAAACCTTAATATGTGCTTTTGCAATAGCCTCAGCAATACAAACAGAAATTGTATGAGGCAAGCTGTAAAGGCCCTAGGTGAACACCCGCAGGCATGGAGGTAGTTAATTTCTTGTTATCTCAGTTGCAGGTTTAAAGAGTGAGAATAATAAAGCAAGATGGGCAAGTGAGGTCTTACCAAGCAAAGAAACTGAAGCAAATCCATAAGCAGAGCTTCGTGGGGGCCCCGAAAAATAGCTTTTAAGGTGGTACAACAATTAAAACATATTTTCTCTTTCTCCGTATTTTAGTTATTTTTGTGCCAAATTGTGCAATTTTCCTGTCATTAGAACAAAAATTAAGCACCTGCTTCTAATGAAAAAAAAAAAAAAAAAAAAAAAAAAGGGAATAAAAGGAAAAAAGAAAGTAAATTTCTGCTATAAAAATAAAACATTCTGAGTGTAAGGCTGTTATCAAATCTGTAGGTTCCCTTTACTGATTTATGACCTGAATTAGAAAAAGATTGTATGTAGTCTATGTTTAGATTATCTGGTATTGCTTCCTTTTTCTTTTTATTTTTTTGTTTAGTTTGTTTGCATTTTCTCCCCATGGCATTTGAAACTTGAAAACAAGAAATTCATAGAGAGAGATAGACTTTATCCTTGTCCTATGAAATTGCCTTCAAGTCTGAGGTGAGAACTATTTGAAATAACTAATTGCCTCCAGCAATATGTGGGGGCTGAGAAGAGCCAGGAGTGCGTTAAAATTAATGAGTGTGTGCAAATGCTCTAAAGAGGCTGAGCTGAACTGAGCACTATGGAGCTGCAATTGGGACCAGCCTTAGTCCTGTGGAGAGAGGAGGGGAAAAATCATCGCAAGTATGGTTTTCACATCCTGTGAAGAATGCCAGAATGATTATTTGTTGGACTTGGTTTTTAAACATCATATCTTGGAGTAAGAGTATTCTCCTTTCCTTGTTCTTTATGAAAAAAAAAATCTCAAGAATCTCAAGAGAGGTTTTTTTCTGGAGATAAGTAGTTCAAATACTCCTAATGATAAATTCTAGCCTTGTTTTGGGAAATGGAATTATAAACCATCATTAATAATCTTGAAAGGCCAAGATGTTGAAAACCAGAATGTTCCAGTATTGAAACTGTGTCTCTTAATTCACAGGCACAATTGCATGGGCAGCGACATTCCGTACTGTTTTCACTACAGGACTTAGGTCTTAGCAACATATATATTTTGCGTGCAGAGGATAAAAGCAAGGATTCCCAGACAACCATGAAAAGATGTTTTCCAAACTGTAGATCTTCTAGCCCTGAGCAGCTAGAGTTCAAGGAGTAGATTTATAAATTCCTATTCAGTGTAAAAAGTGATGGGTAACAAGTGTAGGACTGCTTGTCACAGCAGGTTTCTGAAGAGACCTTCAGAGGTCTCTTTGGAGGTTGTTTAGTCCAATGTCTCCCTTAAAAAGCAGGAATGTTGCCATTACTAGATCAGGTCAGCCATGGCTTTGTATATCTGAATCCTGAAAGCCTCCAAGGAGATGGTTGATGCCTAGACAGCACTGCACTGCAAAGCTTTTCCTCCTAGTGAAGTTTTTCCTAATACTCAATTTTATTCTCCATAAGCACAATTTGCAGCTGCTGACATAGATTTTTATGTGCTACTAGCAGGAAGAGTTTGATTCCATTATCTTCCGTTTTTTTTAACCAACCTTCAAGTAGTTGCTATCTGCTCTTAAAACAAACTTTAGCCTCCACTTTGGCAGAATAAAGAATGGCAGGTTCTTCAGCCTTTCCATGTGTCCTTCACATATTTGGAAATGTCTCCACAAAAGACAGGCTGTGCCGTTTTTCCAGGGAACAAGGTGAGACTGGATGACCTCTAACTCCATTTCCTCCTCTTGCCTTTCTTGGAGGTGTCACCTAGAGCAGTTCTGCAAACACTCTAGGGAAGCAGGTGGGAGCCCCAGAGAAATTGCTATTTTCACTGTGAAGGACAGGGTGTTCTGGAGCTGGTTAGTGCTGACAGAAGGGTCTGAGCGTTGGAAAACATCATGGTCCTGGCATCATTCAGTGAGTTTCTGCTGGCCCTTGAAAATTTGGAGAAAATGCTGTAAATCTCATGCCAGGCTATACTCGTATCTAGGCATTTAGCTCAGCTGATTGTATCATTTGTGTGTAGTCGTGTTAGCTTTAGGCCTCTGACTTGTATATCTAAATTAATAGGACAGGTCACCACATAGGTAATAATTTCTCCAGTAGGTAATCCAAAACATACAGTGTAAGCAACTTTCTAACTCAGCTTGATTCTCAGTATTTTGACCTCTTGGGAGAATATGGATTATGAAGGTAATGGAATCTAATTCAGTCCCCTCAGTTAAGGAATCACTCCCTTAGGCAGTATGACTAGACCTATTGAGTTCAACTGAGAATTCATTTTGTTGCATAAAGGAGCAAAAAATGATTCATACACTGTTAGTACTCAGCTGAATGTTTGCAATTTGAGCTCTTAATAAACTTCAGTTGAGCAAATTAATTGCCAGCTTAGTCTGAAAAGATTTCAGAATTACTTAGAAATAAGAATACAATTCAATTTCATCATTTAGGTAAAGCAGTACATGACCTCTAGAGTAAAGTGTGTGCTTAAGAGAAAAAAAAATAAAGAATTAGAATTCTAATTCTAATTAGAATGGTCATCAGCAGGTTAGGAAAAACACCTTGATGATGACTTGCAAAAGTGTTTTTTGGTCGCTGTTGCTCACTTCATTAATTCAATGAAGATCCTTCAAATTTCAGCCACAGAAAACAACTCTATTTGTAAACAGTCACCAAATCATAACATTCTGAAACTGTGTAATCCTTTTAAAAGACTTTTTAGGATAATATCTAAAGATAGTTTTGTTTAGAAATGTCTGAGCAGTCTGGCCGTTGTTTTGCAGCATGTGCTGTGAAAGTTTCTGGGCCCACCAGGGGCTTGATGTAATGCAGCTGCTGAGCTGCTGCTCATCCTTGATCCTTTAGCTTCGGTAATAGTGTGGGGAATATCCACAAAGGCCACAAAACAATCAGTAGATAGCTGAGCTGTAAAGTTTCGAGCATACTAGTTTTCAGAGAACAACCTCTAAAATCTTCTGTAGAATTCATTATTTTTGAATAGCAGCCTGAGGAATTTCCTTCTATCGCCTTGGCCATATCAGCACAAGGGACGCCAAATACAAAATATTAATAGGTATTTTTGGAGAATGTCACTGAAAAGCTGAATGAAATTAACAAAAAAATTACTGTACAGATTTATGCTTACTAGGTTTGTGACTCTGGATCCTGTTAAGAAAAATATAGGAAAAATCCCATTCTGGAAGGGATGCAAAGGAATGGTGTTAATTGGGGGCATGGATTGTGAAAACATATTGCCAGTTCTGTCTCTTATTACAAGTTGTTGATTTATACAAGAAATGAGAGCTATGAAGGTGTGTTTGCGGATAAGCATTCACATTTCTCTCTAAGTATAAAGGGCTGAGAATAGAGGTGAAGAAGCCAAGGAATGAGGAGAATACAGAAGATAGCCACACATCTAGTGGATACTATTCCCTTCAGTAAGTGACATGCTAATTTCCTCTTTGAGCCTTACATATTGTGTCCTTACTAAAGTTTATTATCGAGTAAATTAAACAGGAACCTGCAGCATTTGGTTTATCAGCCAGTCCAGGGAACAAAGGTGTTTCATTATTATTTTTCTGAAAACAGAAAAAGAACTTGACTTTATTTTCCAATTAATAGTCAAGTGGAGTGATGCATGCTGTCTGTGTTGTATTTTAGGTGCTCTGTCACGCAGTTTTGCATCTCTACATGAGGCTGTTGAGAATTTAAAGCAAATTAGCAAAAAAGATAATAAAAAATCCTGGTTTCTTAAAAGCTTGTCAGGTTCATTGTATATCAAATAGCTTTTTAAATTAAGTGAAGAGGTGAAGGCAGGATGAATTGATGTTAACTTCAGCCTTTTGTCTCTGAGCTACTGTCTGAAGATAAAGTTCTCTTTTACTTCTAAGCTCATTTCCAAGGAGAATAAGAATCTATTTACAAAACTGATCTTAAACCTTTAGCTTTGTCTTGTAAGTCTTAGCAAAGATTAAAATAATGTGCTTGCAATTCTTAAGGAAGACAGTTTGGTCATGGTCTTTATGCAGTGGAGTCTCATACATGCCTCACAGTTAGAAAACAGAAAGACCAAGACAAAAGATTTCAAATCAGAAGTTGTAATTGTTCCTGCAAGTCACACCATTGTCTGGGTAATATTACTCAGATTTTTGCAGTAATTATATTTTTATGAATTTATTTGGACTTCATCCAAGGTAGGAAAGGTAATGTATGCTAGGGGAGGCAGTAAATGGTTTGGTGTTTGGGAGCTGCCAGTTACTTAGCTGCTGTTGTGATAGTCAGTCTTCTTTACTCTGTATAAACTAGCCATCAGCAGGTTACAAAGAATTTGATTCCCTAAAATCTGTTACTCTTAAATAATTCCCTTAAATCATATTCTTCTGTAGACTCTCAGAATGTCTACTATCTGCTCAAGAGGCTATGCAAGAGAATTTCTCTCCAGAATGACTTTAAATGGTCCTTGAATACATAAAATTGAACAATTATGCCTGTGTCAGGTGATTTTTTTTTCTTTTCTCAGAAATACCTTATTTCATGGGAAATAAAGAAATTGCCATTGCTGAACTCACTGGAGTCCCTGTGTGGGCGATCCGTATAGCGCTCATGCCACAGCGATCAAGAAAGCGCCAGCAGGCAGCTCGTGTGGGCACTGACATGGACCTGGGCTGGGGGTGTGCGGGAGAGCAGCCGTGCTCTGACGTTTTGCCTCCTCACTCTTCCTGCAGTCTTTCTTTCGATGCATAGTTAAGAAGGTGAACAAAATGGCTATAAATTAGCAAGAAGTGAGCTAAAAGAAAATGCAAAACCAGGATGGTATTAGATAAAATGAAGAAGCAGAAACTGAGGAGCATGCTGATAATGATAAGAGAAATGCAGTTATATTTGATTAGGAGCTGGATTATAATAACCTCCAAACTTCATCCCTGCCTTGTCCACCAATAGCAGTCGTGATGAAGGATAATGTTTTCCCACTCCCTTTTTATTCAACTGTGACAAACAGGATCAGCCGCAAAGCTGTCTTTGGAACAACTTTCTCATTTCAGTAATCCATCAGCGTTATCTCCTGAGCTGCTGCTTCCTCCAGTGAGCCTCCAGCATACATAGATATGTTGGAAAAAAAAAAAAAGAAAAGAAAAAAAAGCACAGAAATCACTTTACAAGTCATTTCTATCAGTAGCATCGTCTTGCTTAAGAAATGCAACCCTGACCACTTTTGCTAAGCCAGCTTCCCCGCTCTACCCTAACTTGTGGTCAGTGAGGTATCGGCAATGACAGATGTCAACACAAGACAGACAAAAGCTGCCAAAAGCCCAGGACAAATTAAAAAAACGAGCAGCAGCCTGGATCCCATCAAAGTAAAAGACAACAGTGTTAAAACGGGAAATGGGAGAACATGAATCTTTCAGTCATAGGGAAGTGCAGGGAAAATCAATGGCCAAGAAAGTAATTATTGCTGTCCCTGCTGCTGAATGGATGTATAGAGTAGACTGGAAAAAGAAAAAAGAAAAAAAAAAAAGAAAAAAGAAAAAAGAAAAAGAAAAAAGAAAAAAAGAAAAAAAAGAAAAAAGAAAAAAGAAAAAAGAAAAAAGAAAAAAGAAAAAAGAAAAAAGAAAAAAGAAAAAAGAAAAAAGAAAAAAAGAAAAAAGAAAAAAGAAAAAAGAAAAAAGAAAAAAGAAAAAAGAAAAAAGGAGGTTGGATAATTCTATAACTTTTATGAGGAATTTAACTGTTAAAAATATGACTATCTGAGGCAGACTGAAGATCCCAGGCATTACCAAAGGATGCCAGTGCTCCGCTGCCCAGCTAATATGCTAAGGAACTGTTCTAGCCTTGAATCTGTGGTTTTTTGCACCACTTCTGATCTTGCTGTAGAGGAAAAGGTAATTATTACAATGGGGCCTGGTTGTTCAGTCCCAAGCCTGAGTGCAACGAATCCAGCAAACTAACAGGAGCAATGACAGTGATTCATGATAGTGCCTTATAGAAATCCATCATGTTCCGGGTTCTGCTTTCTATCTCTGTTTGTTCTGAGGAGTGAGTAACAGTTCTGTTCTTCTCCATGGAAATCATCTGATAGCATTAACTGAGTATGGCAATGCTATCTGTTATTATTAGTAATTATAAAAGTGTCATTTTTTTCACTACAAGAAGTATAAGTTCCCTTGGATAGAATTATGTAAGTTCTTCGTTTTTAGACTCACTATGAGCTTCTTATCTATTACCAAAGTTGTATTTGCACGTGGATGCCATGACTGTTCAGTTAACAGACTAACAACAAAAACAAAAAAGCCTAGTGGTGCAAAAATCATTTGAATACAGTGTGAAAAATAATCCCAAGGACAAACTCTTCCCCCTGCTCTGCTTGTGGCCAGTTCTTTCTTTTGACAATAACTAATAGCTGCCAGTTTGGCTTTGATTTTTGGGGTAGCGCAACAGTGCTTAAAGCACATGTGAAGTAGAAGGAAGGAGGCATTAAGGCACTGGCGCATCTTCCTGAGCCTCAGGTAGCAAATACCAGCCTGTGCCCATGGAATTCATCAAAGCAGCTCCAGGGCTGCTGTTGCTCACACCAGCTGCCTGCTCCAGAGGTGCTGTCAGGGCTGTTGGGGAGAAGATGGATGGGGCGACTCTTCAAACATTTTGGGTGAACTGCCTTGGAGTGAAGGCAAGGCAAGGAGTTACTGGGGCTCTTTTTATGCCATGATAACATCTTAATTGCCTTTTAAGCCAAGCTTAAAAAAAAATGGCTGTCAGGCTTCTAATGCACTTGTTGACTTTTAGCGTAGTAAATGGACTAACACCCTGCAACTCTCATAAGTGTGTCCCTGAAAGACAAAATGCCTGCTTTTTCCATAGCAGTCAATGACATGATAGCACATCTGCAAACTTTGGCCCTATTTTTTGTGAAGTAATATGTCACCAACACTCGCTCTGCCTCAATAAGTCCTCAGATTTGCTAATGACACATCCCTCAGGTAGCTTTGGGGACAACTTGTATACAGCACCTGAACTGTTTCCACACCATTCAACTAAGAGGAAGAATCAAGGAGAAGAATCTGTGTCTTGTGCAGTGTTCTCCAGAAAGGATGTGCAGTTTGCAGTATTAGTCTTACTATTTTCTGGTAGCACCTTCCTTCATGAAGCTCCCCTAAACGGTGCTGGAACATGCTGCTCAGAAAAGGGCTATGCAGGTCCCAGAAAGCAGGATGCTCTGTGCACCTTAGGAAGCCACACTTTCCATTTTCCGATGGCTTTCTATTAATCCTCTGAGCCTGTGTAAAGCAGTTTGCTCTTCTACTGCCAAGGGGAAGTATATGCATTATTTTGAGATAAATATGTGCTAGAAAAAATCGAAGCACCCTAACGCCCACGTCTACCAGATTAACTCCTATGGCATGGCAATGCTTGACAAGTACTTCATAGTGAGAAAAGTTAGTTTTCAGTTAAGAATTGAGAAGTGAGAAGACACAAGCTTAAAACAAGGCTTTCATTCTGCTTGGGAACCTGACAACACAGGAATGGTGCCATGTTGAGCAGCTGTAAATCCTAGGAAAGCAGGTATGAACTGCAGATATTCAATAACGAGCAAAGGCAAAACTGGTGCAGTATTTCAGGCTACTTTGACACTTAACTTTCAGTCCATTTATGTTCTCGTTTATGTAGGTGGTGATCTCCTCTATCCTTCACAAGTTGAGGTACAGCATATTGCTGTACAGATGGGACAAATAACCATGGTTTGTAGCAAGAGATGTGACTAAAAGCCTACAATGTCACATGGCAAAGAATATTTTCTTCCTTCCATGTACCTGGACACAATATATATGTACATGTACTGTTAGCAATGGTCATCCTGTGATCCATACCCTATATGACAATCTGTAGAGCTGTAGAATTGCTACGCACAAGTTTCATCACACTGCTTGTGCTTTGACTGTAGAAACATCTCCTTAGGCTATGTTTCCATCATCTCAAATGTGTAACGGCAGAAACAGTCCTGATCACCAGCTCTACAGGGGATTGTTTTTTTCCCCTTTTCCAACTACTGGGTGAATTTACATTCAAGGCCAGTATCTTTGTCAAAGACAATAAAAAAAAAAAAAAAAAAAGGACAAGAAGGTAACTTCTCAAGCATGGAGAGGTTTACTTCTTTTCCTTTGGATAAAAAAAAAATATTTAAAATATTTACTTTTCCTTACCGTTTCTTGTTTCCAGCCCCTTTTCAAAAAGCAGATAATCCTTCTGTGATGGGTTGCAATGTTTCTGTGTTCCCAGATTTATAAATAGGAATTTAGAATAGAAAAGTTGTTGCAATGTACAGTTATCTCAGACACTTGGTCTAATCAACAATGCATTAATTAGCAGTACAGAGGAAAATTGCATCAGGAGACGTATCTTCATTTTTTCCCCAACATTTTACTCTTGATTTCCCTGAAGTCATTCCACAGGAACAGCAACAAATCAGATATTTACTCAAGTTTTGTGGATAAGGGAGCCAAAGTAGACATTTTCTTTGGAACAAATAATGAGGTAAATATGTTAGATAGCCATTAATTTTCTGGGGACATGGATTATTTCTCATTTATTTCTTGAGAGTTTAATGCAATAAGTTATTTGCTGCTAGAAAGTCAATAAGGATGTAACCTTCTTGATGAGCAGCTCTTCTGCATAGGCCCTATCTTGGGCATCTATTCTCTCTGGTAAGCTGCTGTGCTGTTTGAACCATACTCTTCTATTTGACAGCTTGTTTTTTGACATAATAAATGGGACTCATTTTTGTAGCCTCCATCTTTCAGTCTCCAGCGATAACAACAAGTCCTTCCAGGCATATTTGTAAAAAAAGAGGGCATTCAGAACCAAGCTTTGTTAATTTGAAAATGAAATAAATTAGGCAATATGCTTTAGATGTTTGTCCCAAAGGCTAGTATTATTTCTATTTAACCAATGTCTGTCATTTGCTGAAATACCAAACCACACATTTAATTTTAATGTTACTGTCACATCTGAATTGATAAGTTAGGTATGTAAATTTGATTTCAAATGAGAAATTAAATGGCTAATCAGCTGATCATTACAGTCATACTATGTCATTAGCATTTTAGGTTTTACATTATTATTTCTCTTTGACTACTGGGCGGTATAACTTCACAGCATGCTATTTAATGCAATTGCTATTTTTCTTGCTATATTTAATTAAAACTTATGAAAAAGAAAAACATTCACAAGGGAAACAACCTAAATTACTATTTTCAAATAGTCTGGTGTACCTCAAACAGAGATTTAAAAATATTAAATAAACATGCTTAATAGAGATTTTAAAATATTAAACCAACATGTCTATGGATGGTAGGTATCGTATATACTGATTTCAGCATATATTTCATTCTGTTCAAGTAGGACATTCTGATCTGCTGTCATTTATGTGCTTAATTATACCCAAATGAGGTAATGCAGGTCAAATAAAATGACGACTTGACTTTTATTTCTCTATTTTTAAGCTTTGCATCAATTTCGTGTTGTGCATATGTAACATGTTTTGAGTTGATTGTTCTTCTGTGCTACTGTCAAATCCACGAGTGGAGGCCAGTCTTCAAAGAAGTTAGGGGAGGTTTGTGCTTGCGTCCTGTTTTGTGATTTGGTTTTCAAGGATCAGTCTTCAGATGTTGGCTCCCTGTGGAAGACGTTACATTTTCGTGTTTTTCTCTTTTAATGCATTTGTTCTATTGCAGATGAGTTCGGCGGAATCCTGAAGATCCTTTAAAGCTCTGTGGAATTAGTTTATAAACCAATTACTTTGCTTTCTTTCAAGAGAGAGATTGGTGAAGAGAAAGTTTATGAAAAAGAGTATAAATTGTCAGAACTTTTTTTCTTTCCAAACTCCTTGCTTGGAGCCTGATTTGGCATTTCGTGGGAGTAAATTTTGTATACTGGGAAATCCACACAAGCCTGATGAGTGGATGTAGATGGTTCACACATACTTTGAAATTCCAGTATATACATGCCCTGAAAATGTCATTTTCCCTGAATGTGGAGCTGAAGCAAAATTATTCTTATGGTAGGAATTTCTTCCTGCTATTTCAGCTCTGGACTGTTTCGATGATGAATGATTGCCAGGCACCCAGACTGAATGGTTTGTGTTTCCTTCATTCTTTACCTGCCCCCTTGGTTTGGCAGTTTGACTGGAAGTTTGCTGGAAGTTTGCTGGAAGCCGAGTGAGGAAGTAGGAACTACAACTGTGAGTCGAAGTGGGGAGCAAGATTATGAGAGTTTGGCAATGAGTCCATGTAGGAGAGACTGAAATGTCTCAAGACAAGGCTGGGAACACTCAGTGCTTGTGATGTGCCAGGCAGCTTGGAGAGAGGTCGAGGAACTGAAGAGAGCAAATGGACCTCCAGTACCAGTAGAAGAGCAGGAACTGCTCAGACAGAGAGACCTAGGAGTCTAGAGTTCAGAAGATAGCTGAAAGCTTAGGGTGGAAGGAAAGGAAAATATGGATGTGCAAAATGGCAGCAGGCAGCAGTGCAGAAGGGTAGATGAGGGCTGCCTATGCATTAGGGCCAAGAGTGGGATAAGGTGTTAGAGCAATTCTGGGACACACTAGGTAAGGAGATGCATATGCACACAGGAAAACATACTGCTTAGACCATTAACAGAGCTCTGTGCAGTAGGTGTAAGTTTGGTGGCACAGACTCACTTCAAGAGTGAGTGACATGATTCGATTTGCCACTGCCCGACAGATAGGCACCCTGTGTCCTCAGATACCTACATTTGTGCCGGTAATTTTCCTATAGTGCCTCTCACAGTCTTGGCAGTGCTGAATAACTACCTATCTGTCTTAGACCTAAATCTTGTCAATATTCACAAATTGCCATTCTTTTCCCTGTCTCTTTTTGATTAGGCATCTGTTTCAGAGTGTATCTATTAGATTAAGTCTAGTGAAAGCCAAGGTGCCATTGGCAAAGGCAAAGCCACCAGTATTTTTCCAGTATCCCTGAGGCTAGAACATTCACTTAAGATGTGGGAGACTTGGCTTAAAATTATTCAACTGGCAGATATACTTGATTACTTCAGTGAGCTGAAATCTACTTCTAGGGCTGAAATCATCCACCTGTTTCTGCTGACTTTGCTTCCATTTGACTCAAAGAGTTAAAATATTTGACTGAAGTAAGATCAGAACTTCCTCTCACCTCTATTTGGTACCTATTATCTGTATGTGTATGTCCATGAATATCTGCGTGTTAAGTCTGAGGCTTGATCCCTTCCTGTAGTCTGGTGAATAAGTATTATTTCTTGAGGTGTGGAATAGGTTTCCCTAGGGAATCTGTGAATCAGCATGTCTGTGAATCTTACTCTTCAATATTGTATAGGGATCTTGAAGTTATGTAATCCTGCAAACAAAATAAGGTCTATTGTGGAATCTATCCAGGGCTAACTCTTTGCTCAGTTTCTCACTTTTTTCAGTCCTCTATTTCTGGACAACCTGGGACATGTGGTCTGATCTGTGGGAGTAGTTTCTACATTTTGCTGTAGATGATGCAACAGCAGCTGTCCATCTATCAGTAGTACTGATAGTATCAGATAGCCCAGATAGTATCTGGGCGTCCTGACCATTTAGGGTCTGGGGGTTCAGGCTCAGCACCCAAACATTGTGAGGGCTCCACTTCTCAGTTCTCCAGCTGTCAGATGAACCCAAGCTCGCTCCCATCAGCTCCCTAGGGTGCCCAGAGCACCATGTTTGTGAAACATTCAAACACTGTTGTGAAGAGACCAGGGAAAATCTCAGAAGAAATGAATCTTCAAAAGAGCTTTCATGTGCAGTGCCTGAAGCCAAATCTTGAAAAATGAGAGGACAAAACAGTCATGGTCAGC
Source organism: Rhynchotus rufescens (assembly GCA_032273925.1). Classification (NCBI taxonomy): domain Eukaryota; kingdom Metazoa; phylum Chordata; class Aves; order Tinamiformes; family Tinamidae; genus Rhynchotus; species Rhynchotus rufescens. The sequence continues at coordinate 6,000 of JAVCKT010000116.1, read as the reverse complement.
TCATTGAGTACTGTCCATTCTGAATGAGATATGCTCAGACAGAAAAAAATAGTATCTAATAGTTGAAATGGAAAAAATATATAATTAGCTAACTGTACGTAAAGTTGAATACTGTGGCATTAAGTTTAGCATTTCTAAACCTTGGAGTGTTGATCTTCACACTTTGTAATGTAGTTTTGAAGGTAATTTTTATATATGTCTCTCAAAATCTGTCAGATGACAGACTTCTTCAATTATTGTCCTTATATATCCTCAGAATGATATATTTTAGATAGAATAAACTCCTAAGGGAAATGATGGTTGCTTCAGTAGTTATCTCAATTAAAACCATAGCCTACAATATACTGAAGAATAGCCCTACAGTGATAAGACAGAGGGCTGCATGACTTAACAGGGGTTTTCTATTTGTGCTTATTTGTTTCTGGGGAAGGGAGTTAGCTTGTCTCTGCATTATCCTGTTGCTCTGCCTCAGGAAAAGATTGGACATGAGCAGGATAAATTAATTTCCATTTTGGCTGTTCCTCTCTCCCTTTCACATGGCGTTGTATTTGAAGTCTCCATGTTGTGTGATGAAAAGGCACATGATGCTCGAGTCAGGCAGTTCTGTTACCATCAGCATGAGTGTGCACAGCACAGATCATGCTAGGGATTATGGAGATACTATCTGACCAGTAAAGAGAAGAAAAACATCCAATCTTTAATGAATTGGTTGTATCAATGGGGGCTGGAAAAATATTTGATCAGTGCAGACAAGGTAACACTTAGGAAAAGCTTAAGGATTAACTTTTAAACTGTAAGTGATGGGCAAAAGGGAAATGGAAAATATTCATCTTGTGAAACTGGATGCATTTTCTTCATAGAGCACTAAAATTTCATCATGCAGCATAATCTTTCTTTGGCTTATATACATTGCCTTACCCATATGCAATAGTGCCTAAAAGTCATTTAGCCAGAAAGATTAAGGCTTACCTTATCCTTTTTTTTTTTTCCTGCCTATTCAGTGTCACCGCAGCTAAATAAAGAAATTGAGAGAACCTCATGTGCGATTGGACTTATTCTCTTCCCTTGCTTGACCTTCTCTTTGCTTCTCTTCTGGCCTTAACTTATTCATCATACTTCTCCCTCTTCCTTCATTGCACTTCAGAATAGAAATTGCACTTTGCATAAACGGCTCCCCAGCCCCTCCAACCGAAAAGGAAACTAAACAGTCAGCGCTCAGCAGTGCCCATTAAATAGAGTTTGTGTTTAAATACTCCTAACTAGTTATCTGTGGGACAACTC
>JAVCKT010000109.1:0-18069 GCA_032273925.1 Rhynchotus rufescens | reverse complement strand
TGTCAAGTAAAAATGAGAAATGCATTTATTTAATCTTAAAATCATTCTCATCTATTCCTGTTGCTAAGTGCTGACAAGCCATTGATGTTTATGTGAAAAATCCAGCTCATTGATAATTCTATCGGTTTTCTCCTTTACTTCTCAAAGTAGAGAACTTTCTCTACTTTTACTTCTCAAAGAAAACAGAAAACATCTGTAAGGCAACCTATAAAGCCCAACAGGCAGAAGTCCTTTACAGTAAGGCACATTATGCTGGCAGCCACATCCTTCTGGGATGAAGGTACAGGACAGGAAGCACGCCAAGGACCGTCAGGACGGTACTAAATAAAAGGTTACCTGTTCTAATGCTCGAGTTAGGCCAAATATTTAAACCCACAAGCTGCTACTGCATTCAAGAAAACAGCAAAAGGGTTGCTCAGACTGCAGTCTATCTCTAGTACTATGTTCTCTGTGGAAGCATCTTTGGAAGCAAGCAGTTTTGGAACACTTGCACTGTAGGAGATACAGCTCATCTCTCCAGCTTTGGGCCTCTTCCTATGATTATTTTAGGACCACAACAGGAGGCAATAATTTAATCTCAGATCCATATGCAAGGAACACAGACTTTTATGTTTGTTTGATACTTTGGAAATTCCACAATATTTAGGTAACATTTACTCATGTCCAATAACTGGTACTCTGAAAAATTAAGTCCTGCAATGACAAATAGTCAACAAATTATATTGCATGCTTCCCTTCTGAGCTCCAAGAACAAAATGGACTAATCTGAAATTAGATACAATGCTGTGCAATCCCTTCTCTTTCTTGCAGTAGAAAATATATGAGAAATAAACAGATTTCTTTTTCAAAATGCACATGCTTTTGTGTAATTTACAGGTAATATTTATATTATCTTAAGCTATTTTTCAACATGCATATTAGAGGTCTCTTTCCAGCCTAGCCACAAGTTTCCCGTTTCTTCTAAGACTCAGCTGAAACATTGGAATCTTCTGTTTTCTGTTTGGAAAGCTGCCTTTTTCAAAATCCTAGTCACCACAATAGAGTTGGAAAAAGCTAGTTGTACTTGAGCGTGATCTTGTCATTGCCCCAAAGTGCTGATATCTAAATGGAAGTCATTAAAATTTAACAAGTCTCCTCCATGGCCCCTGCCTTTGAAACTATATGAAATAACCTTCACAGCTTTCTTCTGACTCTGGTGTGCCAAGATATTTGATGATACAGCAGTTCCTTAACTTTGACTGGAATTCATGAGCTGGCTGCACAAAGACAAGATCCACTCCCTATCACAGCATGATTTCTGCTCAGGAACCCAGCAAGAACAAATATATTTAAGACTCTTTTGCAATTTGGCAAAGTATTAAATAGAGCTATAGCCCAGGCAGAGCAAGAGTTCAAGGGGACGGGACGGCTGAAGGGCTTCATACGAAAAACAATCAATGGGTGTTTGTCAGCACAATTAAGAAATTATTGATCACCCAGATTCAGTTGTGCCACTGCAGCAGAGACAATAAACTGTATCTCCCACTGCCTAGGATAAGAATGCACAAAATGCATAGCAAAGCTCAGGCAATACTAACTACATTTTCTCTAAGTTACTTTTTTCCCCCTTATATCAACCAAGCCTTCGCCTGTCCTATTTAAGCATTCATGTAAAAAATTTATGAAAAATAGAAAATAATGTAACCTATTCAAAATGCAAAATGAAAATAATAAAAAAAAAACCCACTGGCACATTTGCAACTCCCTGTGCCAGCAAAACTCCCCACACATCAGGAGGAGGGATTTACCCTGGCAGAGGGCATACAGTGCTACTGACACCAGCCCCCTATTTCTGTGTATAGATACACTGTGTACAGCTATTTACCATCTGGTCCTAAATCTGGAGTGAAAGTAAAAGGTGAATGAACTGCCTTGTTTGAGCAGCAAGGATGCACATATTTTAGGCTGGGCTGGCAATTTATGATCCCTATCAATAAATGATGGCTGCAGGCACTATGTGCTGCTGCAGTCCTGGCCTTCACTGCATTTCCTCCCAAAGTTCACAAGGGTCTGTACTTGCAAAAAGTAGCTTGGATAGAATAAAAGCCCTTCAAATTTTGCTCACACAGTGTCACGTGAGATCTTCACAAGAAGCAAGACCTAGACAATCTGGACTGATGCCTGTTCAGTATATTTTTAGGTGGCTAAAATGTTCACTGAAGTTTCAGAACACGACATGATGTACTTGTATGTACTATCCCCACACGACTTTTCGGAGATCTACCAGTATCCAAACAGCAAACAAACAATTAAAAAAAAAAAAGTAAATTTAAAACCATCTTTACTGTCCCTTTATGAAGTGGATATGAGCAAACTTCGAATCAGGCATAATATCTGCGTATAATGTATAGGGTACATGCATCTGTTAACACTTAGACATTATTCCTGCTGTCTCCTGTTCACATCAAGCAGCTGCTGCAAATAGGATACTCTGTCTCAAGTAGGACAATATCTCATGGATATAGTATTTATATTTAATCATTTTTTTCTGAATTCTGAGGAGACAGAGGAGGTCAGAACAGTCCCTTACAGAAATCACATAACCAGTCACATTAAATTTAGAAAAATGTGTCCAGTCTTTTTCCCAATATTTTGAATGGTAGGATGGGAGTTGATTTTCTTAAATTATTGACTTCAGGACAGGATTTTTTCCCTAAGCTTCTGTTCAGTGTCCAGTACATTTGGGCCCAAGGGGTGGTTACCATCTCAGGACATTACAACAGGATTACAAATATATTATAGTGAGACTAAAGCCAACAGATATGCCTACAAAAAGTATACTATACTATGAATTAAACATAATAATTTTACAGTTTTAATAGCAATATTGTTCTCAAAAACCCATTAACAATTGTACATGAGCGCTACACTTCCATTTTAACTTAGACATAGACAGAAATCTAAACCATTTCTGTTATCATAACACTATCTAAGAAGCAAAAGAGGCAGTAGGGATAAAGTTACCTAGGTTAATTTGCCTCTTCTGTGCAAACCTCCTTATACTCATCTGTTTTCATTTGCTATTGCCTGCCAACCTGCAGAGCCACGCACATCCTCTGAGCACTAAGTATGTTTATTTTTCCTCCTGTTTCTTGCTCCTGCCAACAGGAGGGCCAACACTCTCCAAAGCACTCTGCTTTTATCCCTAATGGTGGCAAATGCTCTTACAGCTCCTCAAGAGCTACTAACATATCACAAACAAACATTCTTAGTGTCTACCAGGCCCCTGAACTGAAAGAAACAAGGAATAAACAGTGATCAAGAGAAAACCAAGCCCAATATAGATGGAGAAAACACTGACAAAATTAACAAAAATGTCTGTTGGCAAGTGCTGAGTTTTATTCTTTGGACTCTTTTATGATATTGAGGGTGGTGTGAGGTTCTCCATTTCAGTCTTTAAGCTCTTTTTTATTTTGACTGCTTAATGTTGCCTACTGCTGCTTGTAAAGAAATTATTTTTCCTGCATATTTTGTGACAAGTGATAGCTCCATCCATCCTTATTTGAGGTAGGCTAGTATTTGAACCTAATTTAAATAGGTATTTTAAACAGTAATTTAAAACAAGGCACTGCCCAAAGAACACTTAAAATGATGCTCTCTTTTCCCTGCTGTGTACTGGGTTAGTCAATACAATCTTATTGAGCATATTAAGAATTTCTCTCTGCAGACCACATGTCCCAGCTCAGTTACTGAGCTCCAGACCCCTCCTGCAGAGACTGTCCAGGTAAAGAGGGGATCTTTCACCTTTTTGCTGACCTGCCAGCTGAACTGGATTCCACTTCAAAGGGATTTCACGATACGAACATGTAGCAGATGGAAATAATGGCTTCCTTTCACCGGGACAGCCACCAATGGTCAAGATATTGAGGTTCAAATACCAGAGGCCAATGTCAAGCCAATGACACGAAGTTCACAGTGTCATTCAAGAGACTGTTTGCTGGCATATATCATTTTAAATTACTACTGAAGCTTTAAAAACAAAGTTAAATGAAAAGCCAAAAGAAAACATATTTTAAAAGTACTAGCTATGATTATCTGAGGGAATGTTAAAAATACCTTTTCCCCTGGAGTCACGGAGATTCGCCATATGCAGTGCGTGTAGGAAGGGTAACCATTTGGAAATCCTGGAGAGGAAAAGTTGCCCGTAGATTCCTGCAGTGTTTCTCCACAGGCTGAAAGAAACAAAATACAGTAAAAATATAAAATTGAATGTGCCTAAATAGAGAAAAATGCCTCTTTCCAATGTCTATTTAGAATGCCCTTAACTCACTGCAGATGCAGAATGAAAAACAGACTAGCTTTTTATGATTTATTCAAAATAATGAGTTTAAGCCAGTACGACATTCATTCCGTTTTACACAGGATGTTTTTATTACATGAACAGTTTCACTTGTGTGCTATCTGCTGACATAACCAGAATTACGGCAGTCTTAAAAATGTCATTGCTGTCAATCAGTTGGAAAATTATACACACAATTTTATTTTGGAGGAAAAGGAAAAAAACGATAAGGTCACACCCCTAGTTACAGCCTGTAAGAACTGAAACAAAACCAAAACAAAAACTAGCGCAGAATGATTGGCACAGCACCATAATTTTGTCAGCAGGTTCCTTTAATATAGCACATTGCACACATAAGGAACTGATCTGACCCAGTGTCACCCATTTATATTGGTATAGAAACTTAAATCCTATATTCAACAGAACCTCATTCAACTGTGATTTGTAGAGATATCAGTAGTAAAGCAAAGTAAATGTAAAGTCTAAAATACCAAATGGTTTGGTATTCTTTATTACTGAAGCTTTTATTACCCATATCTCACCTGTCAGTCATGCTACTAGCTGCTGGCTGACTGATTAATAATAATTCTTCACACTAAATACAACACTGGAAGCTCCTGCTATTCTTCTCCATTAAAGCAGATTCTAGAAGGGTGTTGCACCTCAGTCAGTCATCTTTTTGACCTTCAATCAAATGGTTCCACCTGCTGATTTTGCAGGTGTCATGTGAGGGATTTGAAATTGAAAATATTATTCTGTGAGTGACAGTGTAATCAGATCTGCAGTACTTTCAAATTACAGAGCTACCGCTGCCAGCAGGTGAACCATTGTATCCTCAAAATCTCAATGAATTATAAATGACCTGGAAAATCTTTAAATAAAAGGAGACAAAGGAAGACACTGTTTATAACAAAAGATAGACAATACAGCTGTAAAGGCTGCCTTGTTAAAATAAGTCTAATACGTAATATGACAGCTACACGGTAGTATCAGGCATGAGATGTGTTCCAGGCATTAGAAATGATCTCTAACATTGAAATGGTTATTTTGGTGAAGAGAGAGCCGAGCATCCCAAAAAGTTTTCACACCCAAAGTAACAGGTCACTCTGTCCTTTAGAAATAAAACAACAGAAAATCCTTTTTCTTCCTTTATTAAAAAGCTATGTTTAAAAAAATGTAGGCAATCACAGCAATGACACATACAGAAAAGCTGTGCAGTGCTAAATAATTGTTTCTGTACAAACCACTTTCAGTGAAAATGCTATATCCATAGTTAACCATGATTTATTCTAAACCCAGCAATAAATAAAATTTCAACAGACTGCAGAGTACTATAGTAGATTCCCCCGGTCAGCCCCCAGGGCTGACTATCAAGCTCTACCATAGTTTATAGCACAGATGTAAAGAATCAAAAGGAAGCTCAAGAGTAGAATACAGAGGTACAGAGGTACAGTAAAGAAGAACCAGAAGAGGAGAAAACTTTGCCTGCGTTGTCTGAAGAATTTAGGAGATCTGTGAGCATCCAAGTATGCTGCTCACCAATTTTAGAGACCTCTCTTGCTGTTCTCCAACAGGACAACACTGCATCCATGTAGTCTCATGGGGGGTCGAAATATTGTTCCAGGTTTAGTGCTGCTTCTCTCTTCTCTAAATAACTATATTATCTACATTTTTGCAACTAAGGTCCCTTCAGCAGATGACAAATGCATATGGCCATGCAATGCTGTCTGCTTCATCTTTCCTGCTCACAATGCATTTCTTTCAACGAAATCTTGCTTTGACTCACAAGCATTCATTATACACAGGAACAAAGTCATAAAAAGTGATTTGTGGAAAGCAAACAAACATACATCTGGGTCATAAGAGAAGTTTGCTCAAATGCAGCCCGGCAAGTAAAAGGGAAGGCAGACTCTTATATAGCTAGCCCTGACTATTAAAACCACAAATTACCCCATCATGAAAGTAGGCTAACAGACAGTTTAAGAGTAATAGCTTTACAGTTTGAAAACATTTGAGCATTTTTCTATCTTTCATGTAATGCTGGATTATTTTCTCCACAGTATTAATAACGTTCCATGCTGCATATCTAGAAGTTGTATGCAGTCACAAATCTGTCGACTGTGACAAGTACAGAACATTTTCCAGGAACTAAAGAAAAAAGCTATATAGCTCTATAGCATAAAACTGACTACAATTTTAACTGAAAAATACACTAAAGTCTCCCCAGCTCCATCCAAAAGGCAGCAATCTGCTGCCTGCTTTACACCATGAGAAGTCCAGACTTCCGAGAAGTCTTTGTGCAGCAAGGAACTGGAAACCATTTTTGCTCCTTCTGCAGATTAGCAGTGGAAGCAGACAGCAGGCAGACTATATGCCTATGAGAAGCTATTTCCTCCACAGTTTAATTACTGAGGCCACATGTAACACCTTCTGGCTTGGCCTACGTACATAGGCCAAGTTCTATTAAGAATTACAGGGAAATCTAGAAAAGATAAAGCACAGAGCTAGCCAGGCTCTTAAGCACAGCACTAGTAAATACACACTGTAATATACAGATAATTTTAATTTTCCCCTCTCCAAAGAGAATTAAGATCTTAATCACTTTTGACATAGACCCAAGTACATATATGGCACCTATAACACATATAACAGAGCTCTAAAAATACCTGCGAGTGATAATATACTAATTACCAAAATTAAAATGAGCATTTGCTACAAATTTTATCTTTCCCTTAACTTGATTCCCCTTTACAGTCATGAAGAAAAAAACCTTAAGCTAAAAATCTTAGTCTTACTTATGAAGCAAGCAAAGTGTGGCTTTCAAAGGTGAACATTTTGCTGTTCCAATTGTAACGTGAGGAATTTATGCTTCAGGAATAACAGTGAGGCCTGCCGAAAGAAGAACCAAGCCAGGCAATCTTCACCTCACATACCCATACCAGACCCTGCCAATATGGAAATGCACTCAACTTCTTAACTCTTCTCCCATGTGAGTTTCTGTTTCCAGCCCAACACTCTTTTCCCATCTCCTATTAAGGCCCTCTCTGCCTACCTTTTATCCTCTTCCTCTCTTTCTGCCTAACAGTATCCTTCTTCACCATTTCTCTTGCCTATCCTCTTGGATAAAACTAGATGCACATGTTAAATCAATTCCTAGATAGAACTATAATGGCAGACCTACGTTATTTTTAGGAATCACACCAAAAGAAAAGGACCTTTCTTTACCTTGTTAGGTAGAATGAAAATCCTTATAATATAACCAGGCTTGAAGATCAAAATATGCTCTCAAATGCCAAAATGAAGTCCAAAATATGGTTCATAGAGGAAGGATCCTCATTTTATCTGTTTGTTTTCTCTTTACTTAGTGGTATAATAATGTCATTCAGTATTAAGATGTAACAAATCCCTAACAGTGGCTATGCTTTCCATCGATTAAAAAATAAAATAAAAATAAAATAAAATTGCAATTTATAAAATCCTGGCACTTACTCCACTGATGAGAGATGGGTTCTCCAATCTCTATTCAACTCATTTAAATTATTTCTTGATCACTGAGCCCCTTTCTGAATAACAACCCAAATAGTCTGAAGAGAAAATGCAATCTGTGAGGCAGACTTGCATTAATCAACCGTATTCTCCAGAAGCCCTAAGCTCAGATACATGTTTATGCACCTCAAAAAAATGCAGTAGACTTATTGAACCAATAACTGTCGGCAGGAATCACTAAAACGTAAAACACTAAAGAAATGTGTGCAACACTATAAAAATCTTAATCAAGTGCCCAAAAAAAGGGTGCATTTCTCAAAAACGCTAATTCATTTAAGCTGCTATTTTATGTATTTGAATTGTATTATATTTAAGGTATAAATTATTATTATTGCTTGTAACATTCACTACAAGCACAGCAATCTTTTATTCAAAATCAGAAATAGAGCACACCTAAAAACAGCACTGCATAAGTAATCTTGTTGCTTGAAATACTACAAAGATCACATGATTTTTTTAAATAAAATCAAATGCTCAGTTTCTCAATTTTTCACCCTACTAGCTGCTTAAAATTTACTGGATCACAAACCATGTGCAACTGAGAGTTTTTAGATGTTTATTTTTAAGACTTCATCACATGTTAAGCAATGATGCAGCTCCCACTGAAAAGATTAACTAAAAAGTGGCATGTTAGATAGAATGGTATTTGACATTCATTGCCAAACCTTCAGTCTAATTTTCACAAACTCACTTTTTTACACTGGGATGGCCCATATACATATACATAAAACCCAGCTTTTTTTATAGCAAAGTCTGCCGAAATGTAGCATCAAAACAGGAGAATGACCTGCAAATATTGCATGTACTTTTTATCTCTCTGAGGTATGCAGCAGTATCAGTGCTGCAAAAAATAGCTGTTATTTTCACAGTGCACCCTACTGCAGAACAACTGTGGCTTTACAATACAGTGAAACTAACTTTCAACACGACTTTCATAGCATTGGAAGAAATGATCACTCATTTATATCTTTTTATGAGTTCTATAAAAAGGTTATTTTCTCCAAACAATGATTTTAACATTAGCTCAAGAACATTATATCCTTCTCAGCATATGTTAAGAGTGTTGCCTACACACTCAGCAGCCTAATCTGCCATTATTTTTTTTTCTTAAAATCAATGAGATCACAAGATTCTAACTATGCTGTTTTGATTCTTATAGGCTATTTTTGCTTTCAAAATTTGTCTTTTATGAAATATATATATATATATATGCAATTTCTCCATGGTTAAGAAATGTTTATTCTCTGTACACTCTTGTTAGAAATAATGCTGCCAGCAAGAATGCAATTTTAAAAGTACTTTCTATATCAAAAGAATAGAACAAAAATTGTTCCTAAAAGAAAAGCTGTTACAGAACATATTTTTTTCGTGGTTTCTTCTCCGGTAGGCCCAGGAACTCTATGCTTGTTCTATACATAGAGAAGATCAGGATTCTATGTACTTACAGAGCAAAGTTAAAGCATGTTTCAGATGTACACTGTACATCAAATGCATATAAGGTTCTCCAGATCTTCAGTTGATCCCACTGATGCTGATATGAATCTGAAGCAGCTCCATCACCCCTGTCCTGATCCCTATTTTTCGTCCTACTGTATCGATAAGGTAATAAAAAGGAGCCATAATTCTGGTTTAAAATAGTCACTGAGATTGCATAAATTTCTATGAGGAGCAGGAGAGCTGTAAAACCTGTGTGACAGAGAACTGGTGTATCTATCCTTTCACAACGGCCCTTTGGGCATATTCTGGCTGATATGTAGCACATTCGAACAGCTGCACCAAAAGTTAAAATCGGTCTCAGCTATAGCTAAAGCAAGGAAACTAAAATAATCTTTTAAGACTACCACCCTGCAGTCAGCATGTGGAGAAGGACTTGCCCTTCACGGTAACTCTGGGTTAATCCAGACATGCTTCACCTGTCTCTAGAGCAAGACCATAACTGTACCTCAAAATTAATTTGAAGTAAAATGCTTGCATGCATTTGAAGTTGTATCACGCTATGATTAGGCAGAAGACATTCAAATATCAAATGTCACTGCTATATCCATGTGAATTCTGTAAGAGGATCTAGCTACTTCATCCATAAACATCCCTGACAACTTTGTTGTCCTGACTTAAAATTCCTCAGATTTTGAAGAGTCCTGTTCAGAGTCAGTGACAGTAATTGAATTTGCTTCTTCCACACTGCACTCCCCTCAAATTCAAATCCAAACGGACATGAGTTCTGAAGTATATTAAAAACAACTCTTTCATCTAACTAGACAGCTCAAGTTTTACTGCAAATATGCAAACCAAAAATGACATTAAAGATCATGTTTCTTCTAATTGAACAGCTAAGGAAAACAAAGACTTAAATGTCATGAAATTAAAGGCCCTTTCAAGTAGTTTATCTATTCTTACAGTGCTTTCCATTCCAGAAACATTACCTACAAGATTTTTTTAAATGATTCAGTATTTGAACTGCCTATGTCCATTGCCAATACGGAAGCAGACCACCAAGTAGTTGACTCAGAAAAATTATCTTTTTTCTTGAACAACAAAGTCAAACAGTTGCTACGTGTGGTTTTTTTTGATTGTTTGTTTGTGGTGCAATACCTGGACATCTATACAGCTTTCTTGCCTGTGCAATATCTCCTTTACTTAGGCGAGTACGTTGGCCAATGGCAGGTCGTATACCATTATCATCACGGGAAGGGAGAATGGTATCCAGAAACATGCCCCTAAAAAAAATAAAAATAAAAAATAGACCCCAAAAAACCTATCAGTTTTCTGTCATAAAACTGTCCAAGTTTTATGAATGTATAATAACTTTTTTAAAATTAGAATTCACATTTGACTTAAGAAAAAGGGTAAAATGCAGAACTTTACATACAGAAAACAAATCAATGTAATCTTGCAGGCTGGAGAACTTTACATAGTATTACCCCAAAAGAGTCTTCCTCCAATATACGTGACAACATATCAACTCTTTCCTCCAATATATGTGACAACGTATCAACTCTTTTTTTTTTTTCTTATCAGACAACTGCAGCAAAATCTCTTACTATAATTTCGATTACACTAGGAAAAGGCACTGCTGGAGCTCAGCTCTTGCTTCATTGAAAAAATGAACTAGAAATTTATATAAAAATGAACATTTAAATAATATCATGACATTTTTGATGACAATTTTCTTGTTTCTAGCAAACTTTGAAGGAGTATAAAAGCCTGACTTACATGTGTGAAAGCAAGTTAATCCAACTATATTTGCTAATCCTCTGAATTCATCCAATGTTAAGACATTTCTATATTATTAGAAATATTTTAAAAATAAAATATTTTTTCTTCCATGACTTATAACAGATCTATTTTAGCCAAAGCTGCTTTTGAAAAATAAATGTCAACTTGTCTATCTCCATTTGCTTTGCAACAATACATTATGCATCAAGTTACCACATGAAAGTCCAGTAACATTTATTCTAAATTACTATCTGTAATAACCTTTCTCCAAATGTATAATTTTAGTCAAAATTTCTGTAATTTGAAGTGTATTTAAAATATTTTGATAGTTTTCAATTTAATTTTAGAAGAACATTGTACTAAAGAGTTCTAATAGCATTCTACAGAACTCTTGAAAACCAATAGAAGACCAGTTCATAAATTAATGAAGTTCTATATTCTAGAAATCTTTAATTTTATATTAATTTCCATTAGGGCTTGCATTGAAATCCTAATAGAAATAATTCTTTGTACAAAACTAATTCACCTTAAGATGTTCCCCTAACTTAAATAGAAAAGTAAACTATAGTAACTTTTACTTTCTAGAGACAAGACATATTAGTGTTTCAAAAAAAGGAACTGCATCAAGTAAAGTATAATTTTATTTTCCACTAATTTTTGGTATAACTTGAAACTGATGCTATTTTTACTTTAGAAAATGTGAAACCAATCATGTCTTAAATCTTTTAGCACCATTCTGGTATGTCCTTTAATAAGGGAACAATTTGTAACAGTTTTAATACAGCATGAATAACATTATTATGCGTGACTCGAAATTTATGATGCTTTGTGATTCCTATTGCTTACCCTGGTGAGCAAAGTCTAACAACTAACAGCTGGCAATATTCCACACTGAACCTGACTCATGCTTTCAGGATAAATCAGTGCAAATCAATATGTGATCTCCAGAGATTGCTGGTTGTTCATAAACAGCATAAAGCAGCAACCTCTCACACCCTGGGGCATGACATGCCTACTCATGGCACTATCAGTTTGTGCCAGCTTGGCAAGTGGTGAGATCAGGGCTCCTCTAAATAAGAATAATTCTGTTGTCATTGCTCCAGGAGTCTGGGAGGTTCCAACTTGTTAAGTTACTCTATTTTAAATAGGTTCCTATAATCTCTTTCTTAAATAGATTAAGTGATGTGACTAACATCTGTGTCATGGGGCTCACTCCAATGCTCTTCCAATGATGAATTATTTTTAGTAGGATTTAATTTTTCTAATAGCAATGATCTATATTAGAAAAATCTTAAAAAATAAGTCTTCTAAAAAAAGTCTGTCAAGATTTCTGCTGCTTCGTAGTTTGTTTCAGTCTCATATTTTCCACAGAAATTGTATTTTATGTCCATACTTGCTTTACAACACATGACTTCCATCACCTTATTTACATTTTTGCCTTAAAATCGTAAAGTCAGACAGAAGCTAAGCACATCACTTTCCAGACAAACTATTTTTTTAAATAGGTTTTTAAATTTAAACTGCTCTGGTGATATTTTTATAGCGTAATTAGCTGCACTGCAACTTGGTATGAAATATAATAGGTGCACTGTGTGAGAGAGTCCTGCTGTTCAGCGTAGGGCTTGCCTAGGGAAGCAGCTGGTTGTACAACTCCCCATATCTTTTCAAAATGTTTCAGAGCAAGCCATGGGTTGGCTGATAAGGAGCTGAGAATGGCTCAGTTTAAAACAGAACAGAATTAAAACAGCAAAATTCTTTAGTATATGGTTTTGATGAAAGCAACAACCTGCACAAGCAATAGAGAAGAGGCTATGGTTCTAAATGGTTAACTACAGCCCTGTGCAAATGCTGTGTTTAAAGGGCAGACTTTCTTAATAATATAACCTATTTGTAAATCATTTTCTCAAACTTTTGCAAAGTATATTTTGTTCTAAAAGAACAGATCAAATTACACATGAAATGCCTAGTCACTTTTCTCATTTGATTTTTCTAAATTCTGATTTTTGCAGAATATAAAGTATTATCCCCCAAAAGTAATTACTATGAAATGATATTTCCATATTATCTAGAATTAAAATCTAAAGAGCTGAAGTAAAACTTAAAAGGTTACATTGGAACTGAGCACTATAAGGACAAAGCAGTGTCTTGCAAATAATGTACTTAAAGTATTCTGTAAGGTCTGACTTAAGCTGTGCTTTGCTGTAGTAATACTGTGCAGCAAGAGTTAATATTTTTAAGATGTCCCGGAGAAGTTAAAAGAGAGTACAGCTTTTAGTATTCACAGAGAAGAATAGAATTAAAAGTCAAAAGGTATAACCTGAGACTCCAACCTTGAGAAGGTGTTCCTGGCATAGTGCATAATGCTGTCAAAGTCATATGGTTCCCCAAGGGAGTTCACCTCTCCAGGCTCCATCTTCAAGAAGTTGTACTCCTGACCTATGGGTGATTGATAAGTTAGAGTTTCTGTCATGTCTCTTTTTGTTAAGATCAAAAGCCAAATAGGAAAAAAAAAAATCAAAAAGAAACTAAAATAATCACTCACTGACAATAATAAATCTTAATCATTCGGGAGTAATTTCATGCTTTTATCTACCAGGAGAGCGGAGACATTTTCCAAAACTCACAAACACCTACACTTAGCAGTCAGAAAAAAAACATTTTTATTCAACAAGTCCACGTGAAGGCCCCATGCCTTACATTATGTCTCATGCAGAATCCACAAAAGTACCGTCTCCTTCCTTACTCAAGTGGTGGGGGAAAATCCATCCCACTGCAAACACTCCAGAAGGCTGTTTAGTGCAGGCTGGATACTATAAGGTCTTTGCTTCACAGGATACTATCAGATCCCCCCTCCACACTTTAACAGCTACAGGTAAGACACATATTCAAGAGCCCAACAACCATAATTTAATGAAAGAATATGAGGAATAAAGAAGGATGTTTCATTCATAATTCCAGCCAAAGAACAACTTTGGCCTAATCTGAGTCCTGGAGATTTACTCCAGGTCATACTCACACTGGTATGAAGGAGGAGAAAAACAAACAAACAACAAAAAAAAGAAACCCCTTATTAAACAACATTATCTGCATATAATACAATTGAACAAAAAACAGGTGCATGGGAGTTATGACTTCTTGATGCATTTAGTGGCCTCATAGGCAGCTAAATGGGTATTTATGTATTTCTACTTGTCTTATTTCATCTGTTAATCAACTTGAGATTGGTCTAGGTAGCCAGAATGACAGACACAAACAAATGTTCATTTTAGCTACTGTTATACAAAGTTTGTTCTTCAAGAAACTCCAGAAAATGAAAGAATATCAAAAAGAAATAGGCAAAGTGTTTGTCAGAATCTCTCACCAGGCTGGATGTTTTCTCTAATAATGGTGACATGGTCATCTCGGTCTGGCCTCGTATGTTCATGCCAAAAACCTATCACATGACCCAGTTCATGGACAACTATACCAAATTTATCACAGTTTTTGCCAATAGATATAGCCTGAGGACCATTTCCTCTTCGACCCACGTAAGAACAGCACCTGGAATTAAAACACAAACACAAGTGAAACTTTTCATACGTCCCAATATAATTCAGTTAAATTCAGGAAATTCAGTTAAAACCTGTTGGAGGACAAAGTTTTAAAACAACAGCAGAACGATACATCAGACAACATATTCAATCCCACAAACTCTACATCTAGTGTTAGAACAACTACTTAAAAGCTATTATTCATATCTAATGAAAGGCACAAACATAATACATTGACTTTTTTTTTTTAACTCAAGGCTTCCTACAAGCCGCTAGTTATGATCAATAGAAATGTCACAGGTAGCCTTGTATTGCAGCCTTGTTCCTCAGAACAACAGAGGAACTCGTCTTCACTCAAAGTATCAGTAAAGCTCAAGTCAACTGTGATGGCCATCTCTTCCCTATATGCAGCATGAATTGTTCCCAGACAGATGCCTTGTATGTTCAATAGCTTCATTCAGCTGGAATTGCAATAACAGAGGCACAGTCTATTTGTGCCATGCTGCTCTTGTAGGTCTTGACATACCTTCACAGACCTAACATCACTCTATTCCAATTTTTGCTTTACTTAGATCTTCAAGGTCACCCTACTTCATTACTTCTATTCATAAAATTAGAACAGTGCAAGGGCAGATCTTTAAAAGATGCATTGAGTAAAGGCTAGCATAGAGTTGAAAATATCAAAAAAACATTATTCGGAATGATATGTAAAATTCTGTGATGTCACTGCACAAACTCTCCTCATTCTGACCTTTTTTTCTGAGTGATATACAATGTTATCAGCAACAACCGTAGTTTTAATATCAGTAGGCTAAGCTGCTCTGCAGATCAATGTACCATTTCTTCTCCCACTCCTATTTTCTTGCAAAAGGAACCTTAGCTCCAGAAAGTCAAGTTTCCATGAAAAATAAACAAACTGCCTCACATAAGACTGCTCTCATATTTCATTCCTGTCGCATTGTTCTTTCATAATTCCAACATCAATTTATGAAACATAGTGCCTTTTTTATTATCCATATTGTCAGGATTTG
This sequence comes from Rhynchotus rufescens, assembly GCA_032273925.1. Taxonomy (NCBI): domain Eukaryota; kingdom Metazoa; phylum Chordata; class Aves; order Tinamiformes; family Tinamidae; genus Rhynchotus; species Rhynchotus rufescens. The sequence goes on along the minus strand of JAVCKT010000109.1, from coordinate 2,428 downwards.
AGATGTCTACTTTTTGGTTAGAAAAGAAGTCTGCTGATGATGCTAGTAAAGGGGAGAAGGGCAAGTAAAGCAAATCCTAGATAAAGAGAAAATAATTTTAAACTTAAAAAGCTGATTCCTGCAGATCTTAAAAAATTCAAGTCAGCTTTATATTCCCAAGTAAGAGACTACTTTCCTATCTCTCCTCCACAATTCTGCAGTCAGGTGGAGCACAGTAACACCCTCCTCCTCTTTTTTTTTTAATTTTTTTTTAAACAAGCAGATTTTCTGTTGCAACACTTATATAGTAAAATATATTTGGTCCTTAAGGAGGTTGATGCTGGTGTGGAGCATGATCCTATCCATCATCTGCTTCCACAGCAGATTCACAAGAGCAAAGGCAAATTACATTCTACAGATGTCAAGAATTGCTTCTTTCTCCTTTTCAGCTTTTCCCTTTCAGAAGTTTGTAATTGTTTTGGTACTTGCCTGGTGAGTCAGTCTTGGTTGGTCTTTATTAATTTGTCAAATACAGATAGAATTTTAAAATCATCAAATGAGAAGATCAGAGGAATACCACCACGGCAATTTATCTTGTAACACCTGTCCTCAGCAAACATCCTCAAAAGGGTACTGCTTTGGCACTGAGAGTTAAAATCAAGGATGGACATGCCCCAAAAGAGATAGTGATGGTTTACAATTATAAGATCACACAATTTACTTTATGCAGGATGTTATTTTAACAGTCTGGGGGGGTTGCATCAAAAATTTTCAAACTGCCTTGAAAGCGCTGTCAGAAAAATCACTGTTCACATTACAATCATTCCTCACTATCTCAACTAGTTCCCAAACATTCCTGCCCTCAAAATAAGTTATCACTTCCCTTTCTTTAGGGAGATACATGGGTAAGTGTGAAGCATCATTCCTTAGGTCCTGGTGCAGAACTGGGCTCTGTGCTCCAGCTCTAGTTGTGCAGTATGTGTTTTTCACACTTTAGTCTCTTGAGCTACCTTTTAATGATTTCCTGTGCTAGCTCTCTTCAAGGAGGCACCTAAAAGCAAGGGTAACCTAGGCACCATGCTACAAAATGCTGTGCCACTCTCAATATTCTAGATTTATGTGATACTACACTAGCCTGGTGCAAGAGAAACTAAAGAACACCTTCAGATTTCCTCCAGAACATACAAACTGTACCGATACATAATATCTACAATATTTAGACTGTACTAATACCTTCATAAGTTCTGATATAAGCAATATTAATGAAAATATTACTGCAAGATGTACCCTAAAAAAACAGCATAAATGACGAAAAGCAGTAACAGATTGCAGAAATTAGACTAGAATAAAATTTTAAAGTAGCAATCCCATTTTATTTTCACGGTTCCACAGTGGATCTCACCTTTGCACCTGACACACTAACATGGCTGTACTTAACATATTTTTCTGACTGCATGTTTGCAGAATAAATATTTATGTCTACCGTGAATATGCAAACATAATTAAAGCACTGCAGATATTTCCAACATCCTTTTTACGTAGGTGTTTATCTCTTATTAGTCACTCAACTATTTGAGTATATTTCTAATGTGCAATAAAAAAAATAGCATGGTTTGTATTCTTACTCAATCTCAGTCTCTTTTGTCTCTTGAGGACAAAAATTGTTTGAAAAAAAAGTAGTTTGGATCTGTAAGGAGTTTTTTTTATTTTTTATTTTTCTTTTTTTCATACCATGTACTATGTTACTTACTGTCCTACCATGTTAGGTTGGGAAGGCTGGGGCATCGCGCTTTGTATTCTGAGCCAAAGTCAGTGAAATTTGCAGTAGCTCTTCATTCTCAGAAAAGTTCATTCATTTAAAAGGCCCTGCAAGGAAATTCTGCCCTTAGTACAGAACTCCCAATTCTTTGTCATAGGCCATTATATATAAGGAATAAAATTGTCAAACAGTGTTAGGTCCCAGATCTTTTAGAAATCATTGGTCCTTATCCTTGAACACTTTGAGGAAAGGGCAAAGATGTAGAATTTGCCTCAGTCTCTACAGGAAGTCATAGTATAAACCACAAAATCATCAGATGAAGGAATATACCTTCTGTAAAAACATTACCATTTCCACACTGGTTAGACTTAATTGCTGAGTTACAGCTCCCTGCCTATGTTAAGGTCATGTACATTATAGGAATTGTGCTACAATGGCCTGGACTTGTGCAAAGAGACAAACTGTACTGTGAATCCTCTATGGTACTTTTAAGAACAGAAAAGCATAAGATGCACACAGTCAGTAAATATGCACACTACAAACTACTCTGTGTGGATGAAATTTTACTGACTTTCAAAAGCAAATTTTTTGCAACATCTATGATTAAAAAAATAATAAGATTAGATCTTAAATTAGAAATATCTAATTTCTAAATAGAAATTAATTAGAATTAATTAATTCTTCAGAAAA
>JAVCKT010000107.1:20027-38948 GCA_032273925.1 Rhynchotus rufescens | reverse complement strand
TAATCTGAGATTAAATTAATTAAGAGAATCTTTTTCTATATTTTCCAGGATATGTTACTCCATATTTGTGAGCAGTTCATGACCTTTTGTACTTAAACATACGATAATAACAATTCCTACTATATTTATTTGTGTTGCATGAAAATATTACTTATATTTAATAATATTTAATATTAATACTTCACTTTCAATCTCAAAGTATAAAAGATCTCAAAGAGCTTATTAGAAATTATAAAATGACAAAATACATCCGGGGTCCAAACACAGTGAGATGTGACCATCTCTAATGGATAAGAAAAACAGATGAATAATAGAGCAGTACCAAGGAACAGTTCAGCTCTGTAAATTAATAAACTTTATGAAGTGTGGTACTACTTTTTTATAAATTGTAAGTGATCTTTATTGAATCTGTCCTCTTTTTATTTTACTGTTTGTGGAAGACAGAACATGTTAGAGTCAAAGGTTGTAAATATTTTCTCTGAAATTGTTCATGTCAAGTCAGTGCAGCAGGACACAGTACGTGAGCAAGTGAAGTTATATCTATCATTGCCTGTTATTCTTGAAGTATTTGGAATCCCTGCTAGAAAAAAAAAATGGTGAGGCAAAGGTACCTGACCCAAAACCTCACAACAAGCAAAAGAAAAATGTGGTCAGATGGGACAATAGTTAGACTGTGCTGTCTTTAATCAAATTCCAGCTCTTGTCATGCTTCTTGCAAGCTTACTGCTATGAATGTTTTAGAAAAGGACAAGAAAGTACCATCATGGATATTTAAAAAACAGCACAATGAAGCATTATTTGAAAATCAAACGAGATATAAATAAGTGTGGTATCATTGGGTAAATTAGGTGACCAATAACTGGTGAGAAAGAATGCAAATTTACTAATGGAGTAGGTCAAGAATCATTTGATATTGCAGAGAGCAAAGCCTAAGGGGAAACACAGAAACAGTCTCAAATCTGAAGTTAATATCCAGTTCTGAACGCAAGTGACCTGTATTTTTTCCCTCTTCAGATTGAGAAAGGAGCTAGCAGTAGCGATTCAGACAGGAAATACCAACAGGAAAAATTCAGAATTTTATTTTATCATTTTCCTTTTTATTGAATTCTTAATCAAATATTACAGCAGAGTTTTATCAAAAATTGCCCCTTTGTTTTGTTCAAGAAATAAGTAGCATTCTGTTGAAAGGATTCCTGTCTGGTGAAACAAGACTGCCATCTCGTGTTAAATTCATGCAGTTCTCAAGACTTATATGTGTTGTTCGTAGGCAGGAAAAAGGGGTGGAGGAAGTGGAGGAATGGTATGTTCCCAGTGTAAAAGATCGTCAAGGGTTCTTGGAAGGTTGTTTGCTTTATAGTGTTTGACGTACGTTCAGCATGTCCAAATATCTCCACTTGTTCCAGGGCTGTACTGTGAAGTAAACAATCCTCTAGGAAATGTTCTACAGCTTGATGAACACATCAAGTGTGAACTGGACTTTAGAAACCCACTGCTGAAGTAGGTCACTTCAGTAGATGTTCCATAAATAGTTATTATTTCAGGAGTGCTGTATATAGAAGAGATATGACCTTAGATGTCACTTATTTGTGCTATTCCAGCTTATACCACATTACTGATATAATTAGGTAATGCCTATGTTATTCAGATAAAAGTGTGTGGTCTAGGAAATGGAGACCCTCATTAAATTCCCTTTGTGGATACAAACTCCTGTGTCTCCCTGGTCAAGGTCTGGAACCTCCTCAAGTATCACTTGAGTATTCAGTTCTGTTTCAGGCTATCCATGAACCTATCCTATCAATTTCCTCCAGATTCCACCCTAAGAACCTTGTGGCTATTATCTCAACTGCAGTTAGATTCCTAAAAATATTTGAGAACCTAGTCCTTGTTCTCTTTATCTTTCTCCTGGTCATCTGGAAAATGACCAGGTTTTTCTGTACTTCACAGGAATGCTATGAGGATCAGCATATTAAAGGCAGTAAGGAGTTGGGTACTCTAGTAGGAAGGGCCATGCATATTTTTCATAATGATAACATTAACATTAACGTTAACATCATCATTTAAGTGCAACTAATTAATGACTGCTTATCATTTGATATTTGATCTCCTGCTTTAATGTTTTCAGTCATTGAACCCAGAGTATAGACAATGCCATGTAATTCAACAGTCATTTGGCTGTAATGAGTGCCTAGTCCAAGAAAACGTTTTAGAGATGGTGCATAACTATGTTCATCCAAGCAGTTTCGTGAACATTTCTGAGTGATTCAGCATATTTGTATGGTTTAGGAAAGGCTCACAGATCATTTCTATCTGAGAAATATTTAAAATATTTCAAGTGGTATTAATTAGCTTGTTCTGATTTGACAGCAACAGCTGTCAAGCTGTCAAGCAGCAATAAAAATAATTATTAATAATACAAAAAAAAACACAAATTAAATATGATTGAACTTTATTTCAGGAGTGCTTTTGGTCCTCATCTGATCTACTACCACTCACCTTGTATTTTTTAATTCAAATATAAGAGCTTGTGATTGCTTTTTCAGAATTAATGTATAGCCTGTTCAGAGTCAAACTGTATTCCTTTTATATATCTTAGACAGTATTTAGGTGCATTATTGCATATACTGTATGAACTGTATCCTGTCTCTTCTTTAAATGCAGGTGATGTTCCTACACAATTTCAAAGTTTAAATTTGCTACAAAGGGTTGACATTTTCTAGGAGTCTGGTGTTATTACTGGCTTTTAAGACCTTCCTACGTCTCTGTTCTTGTTCCTACCAAGTGAAAACCCTTTTGCCCTCTGCATGAAAATTAGGCCAGAGATTCTAAGTCTTGCAAGCAGAATGACTCTGCATCTACAGTCTCCCTGCACGTCTCCAACATCAGGCTGCAAAGTGAGACAGCGCCTTGATGTTACTGCCTGATTGTATCTGCAAATTGTGCAAATAGACATGGGAATTGGCCATGGTAGATATCTCAAGGGGCTCTCACGAGGAGCCATCAAAATATGTTTGATCTGGAACTATTTGGACTTTTAGTCCTTTTTTTTCCCTTTCTTATTAGGCTAAATAGGTTAATCTGATATTCCTAGACCAGCCTGTGAGAATTCTCTAAACATAACTATTCTGCATTATTTGCTTTTCTGCAAAAGCAGGCTCTAGCATGCTGGGAGGGCCTGTTGAGAATCATTGCTCTCAGTGGATGTCTGCAGTTTTTCTTCTGGCACTGAATCCAGGTCTGGCACTTTCTGCCCGGTCTTGGCCACCGTGAATCTGCTCATGTGCAGAGCTTCTTCATAGACTGGAGGAGTGTCTGATCCAGAGAGCGGTGGTGTTCCCTGCACAGCGTTGTGGGAGTGTGCCACTGCTAATATCCTCCTGGCCGCAGGCCCAAACACGGAATGGAGAGCTGCAAGGGAGGAGACAAAAGCGATTTGCCTCATCCTGAAAGTTCCAAGCGATTAGAAAGGGAAAAGCATATCTGCTGTGTACAGCCTTTCCTCTCTCCATGAACTAAATGTTATCTTCTTCCTTCCCCTTTATTCCCTCCTTACTCCCACTGCACTCCATCCCCAACCACACAACCACTACAGCCACTTCCTACAGTTACTCCTTCCTCAAGTGCCCAGCAAGGCTCCTGTAGCTGTCCTTGTTCCACCCAGACGAGCCTCACAACCATGCACGGATGGCTTACCATCTGTCAGGAATTGCTATATAGAGTCTTGTGAGCACCTCAATGTGGACTATTTATAGATATTCTTTTCCCAGCTTCCTGCCAGGGAGTTCCAACCCAGCTTACTATGGGATGTCACACTGAGCTTTTTATAGTGCAGCCTCTCACAGTGGTAATGGTAAACTCACAGGTTATGGTGCTCTGGAGAGTACTGTCATGGTCGAAAGCAATGACTGTGACCTCGTAGGGTGGAGGACTTGATTCCTCTCCTGTTTGACGGAGATGAAAACAACATCTCACACAGGCTGAAACCAGGCCACACAGGAGCAGCAGCCCACCAATCACAACCGCTAGCCTAAAAGGGGAGAGGAAACAGAATAAAAGATTTTAGTTGAAAGAAACCTGTTGAGTCAGATCTCTAATCCAGCTCTCCACTTAAAGCAGGTCTAATTTCAAAGCTAGGTGAGGTTATCTACAGCCTTGTTTAGCAGAGTTGTGACACTCTCCACAGTTCTGCAGATGGAGATGCCATGGCACATCTGGACCTGCTCTAGTGCTTCACCACCCTCCTGAAAAGGCAGTTGCTTCTTCCATCTAAGCAGAGTTTAGATCCTGCACAGCTGCTGCCTGTCCTGTCACCTCTGGTGCTTCCACTGTGCACCTCTGAGAAGTCTCTAACTCCATCTTCTCTGTAAGTGTACTTTATGTAGGAGAGATGACTGCAATTAGATTCCTTCTGTCCCACAACCTACTGCGAGTTGAAAAAAATTCACTTCTTCCATCTTCTCCTCACACATATAGTGCTGCAGTCCTCTGACCATTTTGTAGTCCATCCACTGGACAACCACTTTGTCAACATCTGCTTTTTATTGAGGGCCCAAAACAAACTGGACCAAGTATTACAGATGTATTGTAAAGAATGATGAACATAGAGGAAAAATCATATCAATGATGAACAAAAAATGAGTCAGGGATTGGACTACATAATTGCCAGAGGTGCTTTCTGGCCTCAACTATTCTTTGATTTTGTGATAACCCTCACTCTGCTGACTACGATCTTATTCATGCAGCATACTTGGTTTCTAACTACTGCTGTCCTTTTTAATATATGCAGGTTGATGACAACCACTGAGAAATCAAACTGAAATTTTTAAATAAATGGACCTTTAACAAGATGCTTTAATATTGCGCATCCAGCAAAATCAATGTATGTAATAAAAATGGGATGCCTGTGAAGGCGACTTAACCATTTGTTGAAGGGCATGTAATGACTGAGGGACTACAGTGCTATTTCAGAGCAATGTGCAAGTATTTTCTAGTGCTTCTGGCAATCTGTTATTTGAATAGAACCAAATGAAGAGGAGAGATCCCCCTCCCCACCCCTCCAAAAAGAAAAGGAAATGATGGGGTAGGTGACCAGCCATATCCCAGCCCCAGAGAAGCCAATGTGAAAAGTCTCCTAATTACCTTGACTGGACCAAAATTCATTTACAAGCAGTCAGAAAGCATGTTGTGAGTCAAAGTTGAAATCTATCACAGCTTTATACTCTGGCCTGTATACTCTGCTTGGAAAAAAGTTGGCTCAGAAGACAATATCCACACTCTAAATTCAGATATTTGAAGAAGGTGCCTGAAAGCTACACAGGTTTCCTGCACAGCCAACGGTGTCTCCAGAATTGCCCTCTGAGGGCTCTATTTGCTTTACAGGGAGCAAATTTTCCTAAAATAAGCAAAAAAAGTTGGAATCTGCAATTCAGATGATATAAATATTCCCTCTCTAAAGTGTCTAATTTACTCATTAGCCAGCTAGCTGATGTCTACTGCAAGTTTGCTGAATTGCACTAAGTTTATTTTTTCTCAGTCACGCTCCCTAATATCTAACATGATGAATTTCATTCCTTAACTGTAAATCCTAAAGATGGGTGGGCAGATGTTGGCTGAAGACATGTTTTTAAAACTCTTAACTCTTCATGTAAAATAAACAGCAGTTCTTAACTGCTGCAGAGAATAGAGACAGATTTGTTTGGTGCTATTCATTATGTATATATGAAACCAGATATGTAATAAAAAGGTCACTGTATACAGATCTCTTTGTAGTCTTCAGTGGGTGTATTTAACAAAAAGACATACAGCAGAAGCACACGGGAAAAATACCTCTGTCCATAAGTATAAGCCAATTAATAAAAAACATGTCAGAAGTGTTGCAAACCTTACTTAACTTGGTTGGGAGTATTTGGACACTATTTTTCCTTATAGCTTCAGTTTTGGGGATCATAGTCTTAGGTACGTATCATGAGTTTGTTGAAAGAAATCTTTGTGGTTGAAAAAAGGTAAAAAAAAAACAGTTCAGGATGTGTCTTCTTAAAGCAAAAAGCTCACAGCCCATAAAGTAGATCAAAAGAATCCAAATTTTAACACTGAGAATTTTTAAAGTTGTGTCATTATTTTGGTGGCCTGATACAGTTTTGGAATATCTTTGATTGTTAATGTACATCAAAGATGCCAATTTACGTTTGCAAGCATTACATTCAATTGATTGCTCTAACTAAAAAGTATTGCACTCTGGAAACCCTTACAAAAGCAAGGTAACTTGCAAGGGAACATAACCACGGCAGCCAACAGAGAGGAGTAGCCCTCATAAAAAATCCCTTGAAAGTATTCACCAATCCATTTTATATTGCCTACTTGCAGTTATTTGTGTGAGGAAAAGGAAATCCCTAATTCTCTAGTCTACACCATCCCCCTAAGTAGCTGACATACCACTCTACAGAAGAAAAGCTATCTTGCCCAAAATGAGAAACTTACAGTAGCGTGTAAGGATGGAAATGTGCTGAGATCTTGAGAGATCAGGAAGCAGAAAGGTCTCTGTCCTCTAGCTTTTGTGTCAAGGTAATACACTGCCCTCAAGTGCTTATATTAATAAAAACTTGACAGTATTTATCTGTGTTAAAATTGGTGGTGTCCAGGTGGGCAGCACCAATAGAATCAACGACTCTGTGGTGAAGCTGACTTGTAAAGAAAGCTTGTTTGCTGTGAAGAGCCAAACCATGGAACTGTACTGGAGCAAGGCTGGTTCCGAGTAACAGACTAACACATGATGAGCCAGACTTCATCTGAGAAAAACAGGCATGTGATAAACTTCCTTAGAAACTATGGGTAGATTTTTTCTGTGAAAGGTAAACATAACTTTTGAGGTGGTAGATGAGTTCCTTCTACAGCCAGTGGGCTCCTCTTCCGGACTGTGATTCACTTCATCTTAAAACATATGTCTGAAACAGGCCAGATCAGCTGGGTCCTAGAAACATCTGCTCTTCTCCACTGGCTTTAAAGGGGAGGCTGAGGTGATGAGCAGATGTAGACATCTGCAGTGTAGGTGGCCAGATTTAGGTAAGATGACTCCCACAAAGTGTGTCTATGTATCTTAGATGTCTTCGAAACTACAAGTACCACTGGAGGCACCAGTGGCAGTGGTCCAAAAGAAACCTTCAAAACATATTATCCAGGGCTGAGGGGCTATTAAACAGTGTAAGAGTGATGGGTTCACTGCACTTCTTATTACAAAGAGGTACTTCAGATGTAGTTAATTCAATGGTAAACTTGAAGCATGGTAACACTTTCATAGAGGGATTAAATAGCATATAATACTGTGCCTGTAGTTAACACACTAAGGGGTAGGAATGAGCCATCACTTTTCTTAAGTGCACTGTACTTAATCTATTGTAAATCTACACACTAGTTCTGCCTTATGATAACTTGCTTGTGTAGCCATACTGTCAAAAAATTGGCTCAGGGCAATCCTCATATAAATAACAGCGTCCTTTAATTGTATTCAAGATATAGATTATTATAATTATTACTACTTTATTGCTACTACTATCAGTATTGTTGCTACCACTATATCCAACTAGAAATGGGATTCCCATGTGTTAGGTATGGTGAACACATCCTGTAGAAGTGGCTTCTACCATAGAGAGTTTTCTGCAAGTTTTCTGTTTGTAGTCTTTGCCCCAAAATGGTACACATGGGACAGCTAGAGGCCATGAATATTATCAGCAAAGGTAAAGGTATGTCCATAGTTGGTCTAGCAGCAAAGTCTCCTTTTCTTCAGAGTGTACCAGTCAGGAAATTCAAACAAGATTCTCACAGAGATGGGCGGAAACATTTTTTTTTTTTTTGAAAACAAGACATAGGGAACTGTAAAACTACAGAACTTCTTCCTCTCCCTCCCTAATTAAGTCCGTCAGTGAAGAAAGGTTGGTGAGGTGTCAGGAGCACGCTTGCCAGTTAGCTACTCTGCTGGATACATCTACGGCACACTGCTTATTTATAAAGCTATTAAGAAGGGAGTCAATGCCCCACAATGCCTGAGGGAACATCAGGAATTCATAGGCAATGACTCCTCAGCCATTGGCACCAATGTCCAGGCAGTTGGAGGACTTAATGGACAGTGCTGTGTTTGGAGGTTGCTCTCTGCTGATAAAAGAGGAAGGTGGGTAGAAGCATTACCATACATATCACTCAGCTTGGACCTGGTCAGTCACAACCTGAAGGCTTGAGACCAAACAGTATATCCTGCGATGATGGCAGAAGCATGGACAAAAAGGGGCACATGAAAAACAAGAAAACACTTCAATGGTTGTTGACTGGTCACTATAGTGAAGGTTGCAAGGGCAGTGCATCTGGTGTGTGAGAATGGTGGGGCCCAAGTCAAGACATCTCAATAGCCTGGTGGCCGAAAGCAGCTGTGCTGCAACAGCCATTGATGCCCTGTCCCATGCAGTGACTTCTCTGCTTCCCTCCTGTCAATTCCTCACTCTAGCCTTTCCCTCATAGTGCGAATTCACTGGCTGACTAACCAGGCTCAGCCTTTTTAAAGATCTGCATGACAATTCAATGCAACAAAGAACGAGCATTCCAAATTCTTAGCTCATTAAATTTCCCTTTCTACGGAGTACAGACTTATTTTTTCTACTGTTTCAAATAATGGGAAAGACAAGATATCACTGTTTTGCAGAGTCCTCATTTATGACATTAGAGAAGGTCATGCAAAGAAATGATTACCACAGCAAAGAGGAGATAGAAGTCTCAGCCCTTGTTCATAATTTCCTGTTTGGAAGGCCACAAAACTGTAACTATTCACATTGCTGTCTGAGGTGCCCTAATTTGTCCACATCACTGAAACCAGTCTGAATGTTCCCTCCTGTGCTAGCTCAGCCATTATTCTTAGTTTACTGCAGACATAAAGCATAGACAGCTGAGCTAGTCACTCCAGGCTCTCAATAGTCAATGGAAAGAAACAGACGCTTTTAGGGGGCAATTAATCTAATCTATTTTCTACGTATGTTCTGCAATGAGCTACTTTAGCACTCTAGGCAACTGCATTTAGGATCTGAAAACAACTCAAAGATCTCCAGATGAGATGAGAAAAAATTACAGAAGAAATGACACAGTTATCTGAATTCCATGTAACTTCAAATGTAGAAGACACTCTGTCCTAGAATGTAAAGCCTCTGAGTTTATTCGTGTGATATTTCAAATTATGAAAAAAAAGGAAAGAAACAAGGACTCAGATTTCCAGATGAAGTTTCTCCCAACTCAGAAATATGAATTTCCTGGCCATCACTGTACATATGTATATTAATCTGCGTATGCAATGACAAAGACACATTTGATGCGAAGACACATTCTTCTCTCTTATGTGATAGATGAAGTTCACCTTTATACCTGGGTCTGAATCCACTAACTAAATTTAGGTGGACAGGGCTGCCCTCTGAAAGCTTCCACGGATTTGTCTCTCTGCACTTACTAGGTAAGTACATGACATATACTTAAGGAAGATGACTTCTCTATGTATCTAAAATGTAAGTTTAAGCACTCATGCAAGGCAGTTCCATCCACATGTTTTAAATTGGTGCCATCAGCTGCATGTTGGGCTTGGGAAAGTGCTGGCTCCTGGGAAAAGCACAGGTGATCTTCCTCCCTGGGACTGCTCAACTCTATCCAGGTCAATGCCATGGCCTCTCCCACCCCATCAAAGACTGAACTGTAAACTGTAAACCACTGCATCCATCATTTTCTTTTTTGATCTCCTTGTAGTTTCAGCATGTCCTAGAAGGCAAACCACACAAATATAATGCAAGGAGACAAGCAATCTGTTGGAGCAGGGCAGCTGTTTCATGACGGTGATCACTCGTAACTCAGATGCTACACAAAAATAGTTCTACAGATCTCAAGAGGATATGTATATGTAAAAACTACTTAACAAGAGACATTTCCTCTAAGTTTCTGTGACTTTCTGTCCCTCCCAGAACATCCTTTCTATCTGACCTAATGAAATCCATGCCCTGCCTCAGTTAATTCACTTCCTGCATTCCCTGAGGAATTGCCACTCTCAGTTCCAAGGAGCACAGGTGAGCAGTTAGACACTGCATTACCTTGTAAACACTCCTCTTTTCCTGAGTATAATGCTTCTCTCCTTTTTATCTCACATTTCCTTCATGGAGTTCTTAGCTTCTTCTCTTTCTTCTCTTAATCCCTTCTTTTCCACCTTCTGAGATCCCACACCGAGTGAGAGCAAGATCTCTGCTCCACTGGGGAGCAGGACACAGAACAAAGTCTTAAAGGGCAGAACAAGAGCAAGAATGGGAAATAAGAAATGGGGCAGTACAGAGAAGGGATCAAGGAGGCACAGACTAAATGGAAAGATTTAGGAAAAGGGTGAAAGTGAGGGGGAAATTAATAGGAAATGGATCTGAAAATACTGTGGGGAAGGAGAGAAAGGAAGATACGTGTTAAACTAGAAAATAAAGTGACAAAACCCTTTCCATGAGTGCTGATAGAAGCATGACTCCAAATACTGAGCAAAATACGAGAAAGGATTGCTGGTAGTAAGTATAATTTTTCATGCTGAGAGAATAGGAGAGACATGGCTGTTGGAGGAGGAAGTTCTATGCGCAGATGCTTTATCAGAAACAGGCAAATCTACTGATGGTATTTCATGTGTATTTGCAATCTTGCTACTAGATTTTTGAATATTTTTACATATAATAATGTGTCTGATGTGGCTGTAGAGTTCATGGTTTTATACTTACAGTGTGTGTTGACCGAAACACATAAAAATATCGAGCCTTGTAAAAAATAATAAAACAGAATAGAAAAAAGCAGCCTTACAGTGTCTGTTGAGTGCTCCTTCGAGGTGAAAGCAGGAGGTGGCAGAGCACTGGCAGATAAATTGTAATATGGCTAGGCTGTTCCACATATGGAAATTTCCAGTATTAGCTTTGTGGGTGACAAGTTTAGGCCTAATATTTTGCACCCTCAGTAATTCAGTTTAATCCATTTTGGAGGTGGATTAAACTACATGACACAAAGGCAACAGCACCAGAGAACAATTGGGGAATACGGGGAGGGAGGTGAGCGAGCAAAACCCAACTGTTTTGCATTAAAAATCCACCCGCAAACTGATTTTGCAATAGCTTCCCTGTGTAGACAAGCATTTAGTTCCCTTGCAGTGCTGGGAGCCCACATCAGGGCTAACGTGCCAAGCAAACCATCATTATGGAGGCCGAGTTGCACAAAACTTCAAGCAAGCTGTGAGCCTTGCAAGGAGCTCCGCTCACCTCAGTTTTGAGGGGAATATCACAGGGTTCCTTCTTTCTTTCTTTATGTTTCACATTTCTTCATGTTCCCCAGGGTCCCCTGCCACATGCGTCTCAGAGTGAGCCAGGAGGAGGATCCTCAGCCCTTTCCCCTCCTATGTGTCTTTATGCGTCTCCCCCGGCCTCCTTGGGTTGGCTTGGCAGGAGAAAAGGCCCGAGTGGGTTTAATAACGGCCTGCTACCCTCAGTCCCAAAAAGCCAAAGAAGTCCTTACCTCCGGGCTGGAATAATGCGAGGGCTTGCTGCCGTCACTCTCGCTGGAGCTGCTCTCGCTCTCGGAGTCGGACTCGGAGCTGCTCTCGGATTCACTGGAACTGCTGCTGCTCGAGCCCTTGCTGGAGAGTCCTGCAGCTCGGGAACTGGGCTGTGGCACAACCAGGCTGCCGGCCCCGCACGCAGCCCACCGACGAGCAGGGAGGGAAGAAGAGAAAAGAGCAACGTAAAGCAAACCATAAGGACCGTCGTGTGCCGGGAGCGTACCGGTCTGAGCGCCTGTACGCACATCTCTGCTGCTAAACAAGGTGGAGAGCATTGAACACTACAACATTTTAAACCCAAGGAGAAGATTTGGGTTGAGCTGCATATTCATTTAAATCCCCAACCTTTGCCATCCCTTCTTCATGAGAGGAAGGCTGCACCCTCTTTTCTCATCCAAGTGACATTTTAGGATATATTAAAAATGCCTAACAAGGTAAAAAACAGAGCAGAGAAAGCAGTCTTACAGTGTCTAATGAATACTCTGCACAGAGATGAGAACAGGAGATGAAAAGGTAAACAGTTAAGGAACTCAAGTGATCTCCACAGCATCAGCCATTAACAAATAGTAATAGTTATAATAACAGTAATAATAATAGTAATAATAATAATAATAATGCATCTTCTCTAGAGCTCCCTACTCCCATCTTTTGTTCTCTACAGTTCTTCTCCATAAACAGATGAAGCCAAGATGATGTGGTTATCTGTATGCACCATTTTGACACTGACAACTGCAAGTGCTACAACTGTGATCCTGCAAAAGTTCCTAAGAGCTTAGGCTTGTCTTTTTGCAAACCAGCAGGGTTGATGATGCCAGCAGAGCTACCTCCCTTCTAAAAGTTATGTCTTCATGGAAGGGTTTGTAGCATCAGGCTTGACATCAGGAAAAATGTATACTTTCCAAAAGTAGTTGACCAGGCATATTAAAATATCACAGTCATAAGCACTTGGGTATGAAATGTCCTATTAAGTTACCCAGCTTATTCTCCAGACAATGAAAGATGGTTCCTGATAGCTGGGTGCTTTTTCTAGTGAGTTTTCCAATCTGATTTTAAACGATTTGAATGCAGCTTTCACTTTTACCCCTGGGAAGCTTCTGGGTTCTTTTGCAAAGAAATTCCACTGTCAAAATTTTCTCCCTGCATTCAGCCTGAGGTTGCCCTCTCTAAATTTATTGTTGCTACTTATTATTTCATCCTCTTACTAATAGTTACAATGATAAATTATCCTCCTCCCTTTTTGCCTTCCCATACTTGCAGACTGTTTTCCTGCCCTACTTCAGTCATCTCCCGGACAAGGCCTTACATATTTACTTCTTCTTGATCTTCCTTCGTAAGTCATTATCTCCAGGGATATGGGATCATTTTTATGGCTCTTTTCTGAACTCGTTCCAATTTGTCTATATCTCTCTGATAACAGGATGCCCGAAACGGAGTGCTGCATTATAGATGGGTTCTCACTAGAGCCCTACAATGAAGGGCTATTACCTTCCTGCTCCCTGATGCGTTGCTTCTGTAAACATATACCAGAGCTCTGATGGAATATATAGTCCATTAACACTCCTACATCTCTTTCAACATTGCCTTCTCCAGAATTGCTCCACTGAATAGCTACATTTTAGATGATTTGCTTCCAGAGAGATTAGGTTGACTTTTTTACTCTCCTTTTTTTTTTTTTTTTTTCCCCCTTCCACACCGGATCTCATTTTCTTCTTTACAGCACATGCTTCTAGCTCCCTTTGATTTATTTCTCTGCCTTCGGAGGTGTCTACAGCAACTTCTAATTTAGTATCAAATGCAAACTTAATTAAATGGTTATTCACTACCTTTTCCAGATCATTAATAAGACCGTTAAATAAACCCAGCATGAAACACACTGGTACCCTAATAACCATCTCTTCCCCATTCCATCTACCAGTGTTTATCATTACCCTTTTTTATGCTCTGTCAGTCCAATATTGTAGTTAATGCAATGTGATTTTGGAGTTGCATTTTGTGAGAAATAATATCTGATACTTAATTATGGCTATGTTGCACCTAATGAATTGTCTTTACCTAGGAGCGGTGTATTTTGTTCGGAAGAAAAAAATGGTGTTTCATACCTGACACAAGCCACTTGTGACACATTCTTTATGGGGCTTTGAAAAGAGGCCAGGCCACCAGAGAGGTGGTTATGGCTCTGTGACTCCCCCTGGCCACGCGGTCCCTGTCCCTGCCTCTCCTAACATATGCCAGCACTTCCCCACAGGGCTGCCTGTCTTGTACGAGCTGCTTGAGCAGAACTCCCTCCATACTGCCTTTCACTCAGAGTTATCTCCCTGCCTATTTCGGGTTCCCTCCTTCTGCTAGGACAGGGCACAGCTGCTTGTGGTTCCTCCTGCCTCTGTCACCAGTCCAACCCCCTGTCAAGCTTTCTGCACCCTCTGGGCCACAACGGGGCCGGACAGCAGAAGGAGACAACGTCCTCTCAAGCATCCTCTCATCGACCTTGAGTCGGGCCACAGCACAAGCTCACACTCTGGCAGAATAGTTTGGCACTGTGTGTGTTCTTCTTTTTATTTTTTTTTCTTTTTCTTAACTGAATATGAAAAGTTAAGTGCCTCTTCTGATACTCTAGCTTAGGGAAATGCTCTTGATAGTGTCCGCCTCTGATGGATCGTTACTCCTCTCCACAACAGCATTGCGACTGTTGTCTGAAAAGTTCTTCAATATCACGAAACATCTGCACATTTATGTCCTGCCCCTAGTGATTGTGGTTTTAATTTTCAAATCATCATTTTGGTTTGGCAATGACTAAAGTGTTCAGCATCGCTATATGGGGGATGAGGGTGAAAAAAAAGTCTCACAGTAATATTTCTTTCCTATTGTGACACAAAATGTTTTTCTAGGCTGCTGAAGAGAAGTTGTTACTACAGCCATAGATATAAAATATAACTGTTGGACTCCTCACAAACATCTGGAAATCTATGTTTGTTACTCTAGTGGTAGTCAATATACTACAAAAAATTAACAACATTACAATATTTTGTCATTTATGATGATGCTATTGAAATTTCATGTCCCTCCTTCTACCTTTTTCATTTTTAAATACAGTGCAATTTTGTAAGTACCTTACTATATTATATTGATTATATTGATGATCAAAACCATCTATATGTTTCTTCATGTTTTCTTATGAAAATAACCATTATTTTAAATTGATGTCTTCTATTTTTGACTGTTCTTTTTGAAGTATGTAAGCAAGATCATGCAGTCAAAATAAAACACTGATTTACATTTTAATGACTATGGCACAGACATTTGTGCATATTTTGCTACTGGCTTATGCCCCAGAATTAATTACTACATCTTAGAAATGATATTTTTATTTTAAGCAATTAAACAACTATTTGGCTAAGAACCACTCTTTGTTAAAGCCCTTGATCAGAGCATGCACTCTGAACTGAGAGAGAGATTGAGCAAATACTCCACAAAGGTGCCAGTGGCTCAGTAAGGCATAACCAAACATAACCAAAACAAAACCTGACATTTCTGAGCAGGTCTAGTCCCATCCTCCTAGCTAAAGCAGGACTTGGCCACCACCTGAACACCATGCCAATCTCCAGCAGCCTGTTTGCTGCACTGCTTAATGGAGAGGCCACCCTCCTCTGGTGAACTGGTAAACTGGTAAACCTTGAAGCCCAAATATTTCTCCGATGTGCAGGTTCAAAAGCACCTGGTTGCAGGATGAATAGTACTACTTCCTTGCTCCAATGCTGATTAGCTCCATCAGACTGTGTGGCCACAGTCAGCCTTTGAATGGTACCAGAGTGATTTAAAGAGCTGTCTAGGGAGGCGCAGGCATTTTGCTACTCAATCAGAAGAAAAAGATTCCCAAATCAGGTTGCCTCAGCAGCACTCAGGAGACCTCTTGAATTTAATCATGCTGGATCTGGGTCCTATTCTGCTCCATATGAAGCTGCACTTGCAGCTAAGCTACTTTTCCTGATAATAAATCACAATATCCAGCAGTGGGCACATGAAGTTCCTGGGTAACTAAACACAGGTAATACTGCAGTAATTCACTCAAACCCAAATATTTGGTTAACAATATTAATTTGAATCAAAGGGGAAAATCCATGTTAGCATGAGGAATTCGTTATCCCAATTCTCTATAGTCTTAGAGTGTGAGAACATCTTATACCACTTAACACAGATAGAAATGACTACCAAAAATCCAAATCAAGGGAGAGTCAGGCCTTGAAGAAATAACTATGCAAAGAAAACATGTCATAGTGACCTTCTAAAATACTCTTCGAGCAACAAGAAAGGAGACTGTGAAAATGTTCATGCTTCATACAAATGACTCCGGTCAATGTGTAATTCACTTTGCAGCAGTTATATCCTGAGCCTTGTTCCCAAAAAGCTGGGAAGTACTTGCTTCCATGTCTGGAGATAGGAAAATGTTTAGCCAGTGTCATCTGCCAAGTTGTGATATCTCTACTATTTTCCTGCTAGTATCTCTCTCATGCACCCAATGTTGTGTCACTATCAAGTGGCCCAGGGCTCCCAGTAGGAAAGAAGAAAGCAACTGGTAGTATGAGGAGATGACCTGAATAAACAAATGACGCTGTAAAGGGCCATGTCATCAATAGTGAGAAGTAGACATGGAGAAGGTGACTTCAATTTGTAGATATCACAAACGTAGGAAAAAATCCCAGGAATGGCAATGTGAATGCATGAAGTATTTCAAATGACAAGAAAATCTGTCACTGTCTTAAGAGATGTTTAAAGATCAAGCGACGTAGGCCAATTGTGGGAAAATAATACTCTGAAACGGGCAGACAGTCCCTTGGCTGGTATAAACTGTCATAGCTCCATTGACTTCAATTAAGCCACTCCGGTTTAAATCAAATGGTAAATCTGACCAAGACTCTGAAATGATATTTCAAACTCAGTGATGAAAACATATTTCTTGGTTTGAAAGAATTATTTTGGCAGAGTCCCTGTTTTTATTCCAGATTAAAGTATCTGAAACACCACTTGCTACTTCCCTTGAAACCAGCCTAAAACCCAGCTTAGGTATTTTGTGGCAAATACTTTCTCCCTTTGTTGTCAGAAGAAAATTCCATGTGATACATCCTTAAAGTACAGATTAAGCACATGGTGCCAAAATCTGCATAATTATCTCTACTGCTTGATACTGAAGATATTGCAAGTCTCGCATGCACGCAGCTGGGAATTCCTGTGCTGATAACTGTGAATGAATCACAGAGGCAATGGAAATGTCCACTTCTTGCTACCGACTCTGTCTATTTTTCCAACTCCATTTTAGCAACGACATCCGAAGCACGCTCACTGCTGGTGTCTATCCTAGATACCAGACCACCCAATGTTGTAACATAACACATAGGCATATTTTTCTGCAGCAACTGCAGAATTCCAAGAAACAGACCCTAGGGATTTTCACTACCAGAGTGAAAATGGATGTCATCCATTTGTTCCAGGAATTATGGTCAAAGTGATGCTCAGTAAAGGGAGAGGATAGCAGAAACCCTAAAATTCTCATCCACTTGAGGACTAGATTTTTATGTAGGAAGACTGGTTCTTTACTTAACGTACAAATGTGAGCATAAGGAGCTCCTGTTCTAGTTCCAGCTTGGCATTGTACTATCTGAATGACAAGATCAGTTGATCCTTCTAGTCCTCATTCCTTCATCTGGTCATCATCCTGGTCATAAATGGGAATGGCTCTACTCATCTGCCTTCAGTGTGTCAGGCAACATCCTCCATCACTGTGCAGAAAGCACTTGGATATCCTTAATCAGAATCATGTGAAGTTTGCAAGTTTATGTTTTTGTACCTTTACTAACTGAGAACATGAAACCAATTAGTTGTCTGATTTCTTCACAGTTATCCGTCATGAAAACCTATTGTTTACTAAGGAAAAAAAAAAAAAAGGCATCCAGCCTCTCCATGGCTTTCTATTTGATCCTGATGGCAAAAAAAAAAATCAGTCTGGCCCCTTCCCTTTCTTCAGGTAAACCATTTCCCAGAAGTCTGTTAATATCTTTAGGAAACAGAGAAATGTTTTCATACCTCATTTCTATAACGGATGAGGTATGAAACGGGAGTCATGATGAGTGAGAGTCCTGGAGGTTGTCTGGCTTGTCACCATATATAATGCTTCTGTGAAAGTACTGCATTACCTTAGCTGTACCACCTTTGTGCAGCGCAGCTAATAAAGTATAGCTGCCAAGAACAGAGTGCGTAGACTCCGCTTAGATTCTGACACCGTCCTTGGGAGTTGCTTAAATAGTTTGTGCTGACAAGACTGCAGGTATTATCTGACAATGCAAACCTAAGGTAAATCAGGGCTTTTTGGAGAGTCAGGTGTACACTGTGTGATTGTAGCTTAATTGCCAGAATGGTCACCAAAGCGAACCAAATGGGAGAATTTGTTTAGAAAAACAAGCTGTGAAGCTCAAAAAAAAAAAAATCAAGAAAATTCAGTCTGGCCTGTCTAGGATCTGACTGTCAGATCTGTCTAAGATCTGACTAACACAGCAAGCAAGGCAGAATCACTGCTTCCACCTTGAAAAGAACTTGGTAAAAAACAAAAATACTGAACAAAAAGCTTAAAAAAAATCCTATAATAAAACAGTACATAGCAATTAATAATGTCACTATATAAATAGCTCTATCAGAACGAGTGTGTGCCCGGGTATCTGAGATGAAAGGGTCCTATAGACCTGGAGCAGCGTTAACGTGGGGATGAAGTGATTAGTCAGCAGGCTGACAGCTGCGCGAGGAGGCTGGTGCCAGATTCCAATGTATGCTTTCCGCTGCTGCCAAGTGTTTGCTTGTCGCTCCAGATAAATGGAGCATCAGCAGTGTTTTATTTGACCTGCTCACAAGAAAAATAAAGCAACTCTGACTTCCTCGGTGTGCTTGTCGTTGACCTTGCATCAGCTGAATATGAGCAGTGAGATGTCCTGGTCCGGGAAAGTTAACTCTTTAGTGGAAGGGCCTCTAAGAGTCTTTTTTCACTGGCAGAAGAGCTGGACTTCTGGTGGCTTTGAGTATAGTGACTTAAGAAGTGCCATGCACAGCCTGCCTGCCTGATGCTATTCTAGGAATATGATCCTGGTCCAATGGCCTGAAGAATGATGAAAGCTTGAGCACAATAGAAAATGATATTCTCCTGTCCCCAGTGTAAAATCTGGGAGCCATTTCCACTGGGAATTTTCTGAGGGGCTAAGAAATAATAGCATATGGGAAGATCCCAGAATCCCAGAATGGTTGAGGTTGGAATGGGCCTCTAGAGATCATCTAGTCCAACCCCCTGCTCCAGCAGGGAC
>JAVCKT010000107.1:5737-17501 GCA_032273925.1 Rhynchotus rufescens | reverse complement strand
CACATACGAATGACTATGGGAGGCAGAAATAAATTACAAAGCAAATATAATTTTATTTGCTTTATTAATCTAGAAGGCAGTACCAATGTGTCTGGACTCAGTGGCTCCCCAGCTGCACTCTCCTGCAGGATGTTATCAATCCTTTATTTCTACAAAATGTGCTACCAACTACTAGTAGAAAAAGTACTAGAACTGTATGACATTTTAATAAAAAAGATCAGTCTTACACCACGCTGTGTTCCGATGTAGTTATTCCTATATGTTTCAATATATCTTTCACTCCATATCCCATATGTTTTGCTGTTCTTTAAATACCATGCATCTTTTTTAGATTTCTTACGATATTACAATATCACTAAGGCATGCATAGATGCCTTCGCCTATTCTTCAATGCAGCTTTTGTTCTCCCTGCCTCTCCCAGGGAGGAAGAAAGGAAATAGACACTTGATAAAGGGCAAGGGGCTTGGGAACAAGGAGAAATATTGCTCATCACGGCTGCTTCTCCCTCCCAGTGCTCACAACAAGCTGTTTCTTGTCCTCTCCCCCCACAGGCTAATGGGCCCCTTTTGGCTCTCTGGTGTTTGTATCGTGGGGTCTCAAGCAGGAAACAAGCAGGGTCTCAAGCTCCTCTGTCCCCTAACTGGGGTCTTGCAGGCTCCAGGAGGTACTACATGAAGTGGTGGGCATGGAATTGCTTTTAGCAGCATGATCCAGCAGGGAGACAGCTGAGAGTGTGGGGGTCAACATTTGTTGCAGGTAGGAGCTGAGTGCCCAGCTGTGAGGATGTATTTTCTGTATTTCTCTAAATCTACATGTATCAGGACACTTGTCTGCAGCTGGGAAAGGGGACCAGCAGAGGATTCTGTCCAAGCAAGGGCTTTGCAGGGAAGATGATGCAGACAGATAGGTTTCCAGGAGAATATGGTTTATCCATAATTATTTTAGCAGCTTTGGGGGATTTTTTTTTATCATCTCTGCTTGACTCTAATCCCTGCTAGAGAAGCCTGAGTTTGGAGAAAAAGATCAGGTATTGGGTCTTTGCCATTAGCTTAGGCGCTAGGGGAAAGGGCTAGATGACTCTGTTGACAACTAGTTTGAAGACCCCAGCAGGCCTTCAGGCAAAGTTTTATTGATTGCAAAAGTCATTTGAAGTAGCTAATTCCTTAGAGGAAAAATAAAATAAAAAACCCCTCAAAAGTATGAAACAAAGCAGCAATCCCCCATTCCTAAGAGCATTCTGTTTGCATTCTGTGCATGACACTGAAAGGAAATACTGTAAGAGTGAAACCCCCAAGTAATACAACCAAATGCCTTCTTAGGGAAGGAGGAAACACTTTACGATAGTCTTAGACTGCAATGAGGAAAGATGCTGATGGGCCTTGTGTAGGCCCTGAATGGTACCCTAGAGCCTGCAGGTTGAGCCAGGTGGTTGCTCCAATCTGTTCAGCTCTGGCCAAATGACATCTCGAGTACTGTTGCTCAGTTTTGGGCTCCCCAGTACATGGAGAGTACCCCTGTACTCCCTGGTACACTAAAGCAGGTCCAGAACGGGGGCAAAAAGATGATTAAGGTACTGGAGCACATCTCATATGAGAGGCTGAGAGGGCTGGAGTTGTACAGCCCGGCACAGAGAAGGCTCAAAGGGGATCTCATCAATGTAATTAACATGTAAATACTAAATCAGGGGGATTAAAGAAGATAGAGTCAGACTACTATTCTCAGTGGTGCCAAGTGACAGAAGAAGGGCAGTGGGCACAAGCTGAAGTACAGGAAATTCCATTTTTCTGGGAGGGTGGCTGAACACTGGAACAGGTTGCCCAGAGAACTTGTGCAGTCTCTATCCTCAGACATATTCAAAACCTGGCTAGACACATTCTGGTAAATCTGTTTTAGCAATGAGTTGGACCAGAAGATCTCCAGAGGTTCTTTCCAACCTGTCTGCAAGTTTGTGGGACTGGCTCAGGTACAACACACCCTGGTGATCATGGGGTATGACATTTGTGGGCAGTGAATCATTGCTGAGCTCTGTTTGCCGGATCTCTCCTTATTTCTATAAAGCTCACTGAGATGGCTATGGAATATCATTTCACTAACTTGCCTAGAAAGTAGGCATGGACTGAGGCACCAGAGCTATCCTATGGTGAAATCACGTGCCAGCCGCACATCGCATATGGACATCTTTACCCACTACTCCAGACTTTAGCCCGTTACTTAAGCTTGCTGGAGTAAAATCAGCTCTGGGAGTCTTAGGAAATGTGTTTGCTGCATTTGGTGTACTTTACAGTAGGTGTGAGGCTGGGACACTTCTTTCTCCTTCAAGGGCTCCTGGTTCTGTTTCCGAAGGTGGTCAGCAATTTTTGAGGCAGCTCATAAGGTCAGGCCTTATCTGTTTAATTCCATTCTACAGTACCTCCCTCTCCTTCTAAAAAGCTGCACTGCTAAGAGACTATTTTACATTTTTGGAGACTCTCTCAAGTGTAGTAGCCTAGCATCACTGCCCAGAGCAGCTGCTGACAATGCCAATACACTGAGAGCTGCAAAATCCTTCCTTTTTGAAAGCAAGAGTAGAAAAGATCATCATGAAATAATGGACTAATGTGGCCATTCTATCTATGCTACTCATAAATTACATTTTGAACTTGGCAATTGCAGGGTAATTAGGAGGAGAGCAGCTTTCCTGCAGGAACATATATTTCCTCTTCTGCCTGCTTGAGACACTCCAGTTTAATTTTTCCTTTGTTCACTCATCTCGGAGAACTGCAATTACCAAAGGTGATAGCCCAGTGGCAATTTTAAAATCATGAAGAGACTTGGCACAGGAACAACGAAAAAAATAAAAGGGACAGGTATCACTAGTAATTAAAATAATTTTGAACTAGAGAGACTATTCCAATAATGGCTTTTGTACTATAATCGTCACTACATAACCTATCCTTGTGAATTACTAATCCAGTGAAACAGCACTGCTATGCACTACTACGCAGAAGGAGCCTGAAAAGACAGTTTCACTAAACAGGTAACCTCATGAATGAGAGAGAAGCAACATCTGGACAGATATTTCTTAATGGTGGGTGATGCCATGCAGCTGATCACTAGCAGCCGTACCATTTTTAAACCCTCCTTCCTCCTTTGGCCCTGTCAGAAAGGCACAGGAAACAGAGCTGGAATTCCCATCTCGAGTGGCCAGAAGGTTTCACATTATTAAAATAGATGATTTCCTTCATCTAAAAACCCCAAAGGAGCATAAATTACAAACAACATCAAAGCACGTGAAAAGTTTTAGAGCAGGCTGTCAAAAAGACTGCTAGGGTCTCCGTGGTAGTTTTCCATTTTTAAGGAGTCTCAGCAATTTACTTTCTTTCTCAAAACAATTCCATATGTCTGTGGATTATTTAAGGTTGTTTTGACTTTTGTTGTCATGGGCTTTAAAGAAACAATATCACAATTATTTAATGTAGGGAAATAAAGTTAGACAGACAGTGCCTGCAGCTACAAATTACTTGGATGATCTCATGGTCAAAATATTTTGCAGACTTATTCTGTGCTCTCCAGGGTTAGACAGCATGATTCTAGATAAGATGCAAAGCAGCATAACTAACTGGAAGCCAGCACAGAGCTGGTGCTGTACAAATAGAGCAACTAATTATTAACTTGAGTTGAACTAGTTACTCAAGTTGCCATAACCAATTTTACAGCATGAAGCACAATGGAAAGTGTGACACAGGATAAAGGCTGTGAGATACGCTGGCCTTGATGTGAAGTAGACTTGAGAAAACTTTGATTAATTCAGAGGGGAATTCATCTGGTAAAAACCACAGAGACCATCTGTGGTTTTAGATTAAGAATCATTAGTGCAAGCTGTGAATATTAGCTCCCTAACTTAGGGTAAGGAAGAGACTATTCTTAGAGAAGGCATGGAGAAAGTATGTGCTGATGAGATTATTAGTTGCCCTCAAGGCTTAGTGCCCTCACACAGCAGGAGTTGAGTGTGGGTTTGTTTTTAGTGCAGTCCTTGCCTGGCAAGGCTGGCATTAGTGTCCATTGCAGGGACTGTGCAGGACACAGTGTGTGACACCTCTGCACATAGCTCCCATCAGCAGCTCTGCAAGGCTGTGGTTATATTCAGCAGCGATTCACAAATTTAACACTAGGTCGTGCTGGCCACAGCCAAAAAGCTGGGCTCCATTTAGGAGAAGTAAGCACAAAAAAAGGAAAAGTGTTCTCATTTCTCTGACTAGTGCTGTCCTCTCAGAGCCTGGGGCAAGTCCTGTCTCTCACCTATAAGTCTGCAGAAAACCTGACTAAAGAACCCCAGGTGTAACTAACACTCATCACAGAGGGAACCTTGCATCCACATCCAGTGCCACACGGGCGAGCAAGCAGGAGAGGCCAGTTTTAAGCTCCGTCGTATCTGGCCATGTCTCTGCTATGTTGTTCTGGCAACTAGCAATGCTATAAAAGAAAAGCCTTAGGAGCAGAGAACAAGTCTCAACACTTTCCTTTCAGGGACGACATCTCCTTATTCTGCTCGTGCATGAGTGCCCAGAAAAAGGAAAAAAGCTCTATACTGTTTCCTAGCAGCACATGCCAGACTCTGAAATGTGTAATTTTCTGCTAGTGAATTATTTCAACTGTTATTCATGGTTCTTGTCTAATAACTCTTCAAAAAAGCATTTTCATAAATGTTGAATTAATATTTTAAAAGCATATGATTTTCAGAGTGACCTCTGATTCACGTTTGATGACCAGAGGCGGATAACGGTGAAAGACTAGTACAAAACAAACTTACATCGTGTGATGTAAGAAGGAAATGCTAAAGGGTGACTTGCTAATGACTTCCCTCTAATGGACACTTCCCTAGACTGACCCGTAATAGCATCAACCCTCCACGCACTGCTGGCAAGGACTGAAGAATATAGTCTTTGATTGCCTAAGTCAATGCACTGTGCTGAGGGGAACATGAGTTGAGGGCTTATGAGTTGCGTTCTCTTCATTTTTTCCTAAAGCAAAACTAACTGGAAGTAGCTCCTTCTCATGTCAAGCTCACAATTTAAAGCTGATGACCTTCTGCCTTTAATGTATTTATTTGATAACTCAAAGTTCTGATTCATTGGTTCAGGTCCTGATTGTGGCCCTGATTTGGTGCCATTGGATATTCTGTTGTTAATTAGCTTGTTGCAGTTTTAATTTTACATTTGCTTGCTTGTTTTTAGTATACCAGGCTAGTTCAATTGATGCAATTGTAACATAAGTCATGTCAACCAAAGACATGTGTAACTTAAATAAGATACTTCCCAGACATGTGGCTCTGCAGAGAAATAAATCTGCCCCTGTTGAGATGGTAGCAAGAATAAAACAAAGCTATTAGAATGCTGCCTTATTTAGCAACTAAACTAAAAAGCCCTCAAGGTCACAGTATTGCCTTTAACAAGCTCTTTACCAGGTGCACGACAAACCCAAAGCGATCATTTCTTAGTGCAGCAAGCCCTGTTTACATCTCAACTTTGGAAACATATGTTGTCAATTTTAGAGTTGCAGTTGCCCTATGAGCTGGGTGTCACTAAAAAAAAAAAAAAAAGAAGAAAAAAAAAGTGACTTGTGGGGATGGGGAGTAATTACTTCTCAGCACAGGTGCAGAGAATAGATGTGAATGCTTTAAATACTCACATGAGCTAAGCTTTACCTCAATTAAGCTACAGCTTATCACAACCTGAAAACAGCATCACAAGATCTTTTCTTTTAGGCATGCTATGGGCTTAATAAAAAGTAGCTGAGAATTTCTTAGCTTAAGAGCCGCATCATTTCTTCTACTCTTTCAGATTTTACCTTCCTCTTTATGCTCTCTCTTCATGTTGGTAAGACTAACCACATGGTTACCACTTCATCCTTGCAGCTCTTTGATAACCTGGAAAAGGGACTTGTGGATCCATGTGGCTATGGCTTTTGCAGTTATATGCCCTTTCAAGTTAATCTCCCAAATTAACTGAACGTGAGTGCACAATAACCTCTTGGAGCTCAACTTTAAAACAGTCAAAGAGGGCAGTGTGATACTGAAGCATGTCTTCCTCACGTGGGGTGGAAGGAATTCATTTGCTCCATAGAGTTTGAGAGTCTCCTAGAGTTTCCTAGAGTTTGCTATGATGCATTTAAAAGCTGTTGTGGTACTTCACTAATGTAAGAACAATTACAAATTGTTCTCTAATCTACCGTTGCTTCAGAAGAGTTTCAACCATGAAAACAACCCCAGCAGTTTTGGACAGGCAACTTCACTGTGGTAGCCTGGAAAATCTTACATGAGCAGATGATACCGGGGTGAATTCATACCACAGTATGAATTTTGCCATGGCTCTTGTCATGCTAATAAATGGTCAACGTTTGACTACATTTTGTCCAAATGGAAGAACAAAATGTGTTTCTTGGGAAATATTGTAGTGTTGGCTCTGATTAGCTAACCACATCAAATAGTAATCTGCCTAAACACTGTCCTTTGTGGATAGAAAATGTGCATGGGAACATTAAATATAGTGCAAAGCTCCAGTAGGAGAGAAATTATTCTTGCCTCACGACTGAGACATTCTTGGATAATCAGGTGTCAACCTGGTACTTTTCATGAACACTACTCTTAAAATTCTTCAAGGAAAAAACACACTTTTTCATGCACTTTTTCACTCACTACTCAGTAAATATCAATGTCCTGAAGTTAAAATGCAGCGGCATCTGACCAGCAGATCACACGTCAATGCAGACAATGGCAAAAAAGGAAAAGTTGAACTAAAGGTCACAACACATTTCTGTACTGCTTAGAGCGTGATAATCACAGAGGGTGTTGAGGATTTGCTGTCTCTTCGAACTGCTCCCTGGATTTGCACAGCTGACTTTGCAGTCATCTTCCTCTTCAGCTGAAAGGGAGGTGCTGAGCCATGAATCCCTCCCACACCAAGGGGAAGAGGAGCATGGAGCGTGATCTGACAGCTGGAAGAGCCTCAGACTCAGTTCTTCCAAGCGCCAAACCTTTCAACATCTCTATTTCAAGTGCATAGGCGAGATCCTCCGCATAGGAGCCCCAGTGGCATTTCTTTTTTGCCAACTGAATCTTGTCCTGAGAGGACCAGGAGGTGCTTGCATGAGACGTTTGCACCAAAAAGTTTCAATGTGGTAAAATGAATGTGCTTGTTATTTATTTCAGCACACTGGGAATCTGTCAGTCTTTAACAAACTTGCTCATTTTCTGAGTTTTAGTTCTTTTAGCTATTTTTTTAAAAAAATTATTTATTTATTTATTTATTTATTTATTTAGTGTGTGGGACAAACTCCGTCTTATTAAGTGCAAACAATGGAGGGAGAAGTTGGAAATTGCCAGGAAGCCTGGGAAAGACCGACACTCAGCAGAGATTTCATTCCATGTTTTCCTGTTGACCTCACAGGCTCCCAGCACAAGAGCGCCGAGTACATTAAAGAAAGGCCATGGTCTCATTTGGTCCTGTGAACATTGGCAATATGTTATAAGGACAATATACAAGCTTGAAAGAGAAAAACCGCAGCAATGTCCTCATGCCCCGGAGGTTTTGTCTGGTGCAATGCTGTTTAACCAGAGCTCTGTGAGGTTTTAAATGGCTGTATGAGATTTATAGTAGGTCATGACCAGATCTCTTTTCAGGGCAAAGTTTGAAAAGTCCATTTGTCTCTAAATTTAAAAAAAGAGTCTGGTAATTCTCCAAGGTTTTACCTCTTCCTTCAGGCAACTATTTTAGCCTGGCCAGAGTTCCTAAACTCTCCCCAAGAGGCCTTTTAACGTGGGAAGTATTGTCCTACTGCCTCCTATTAGAAGAATAATACCAAAGACACAAATATTTACTCCACATGGTCAGTATCAAGCTTAGTAAGTTTTAGAAAACGGGGCATCACGACCTTAAAAGAAGTGGCCGTGGGAAATAAGCATTTGAGGGGATTAATAGCGTGGAAGAGCAATGGGTATTAAGAGAAGCTGAGCAGAGAAGACTCGCTGCCCCCACCAAAGTATCTTGCTCGTGCCATGGCCTCGCTGCTGGCATTTCCATCTTTTCTCTCCAAGAAGGAAGCAAAAAGGTTCCTGGTAGCGCCGGAGAAGCCAGACGGCGCTGCTGGAAGTGGGGAGCAGCCCTGGGCTGGGGCTGTTGGGATCCACCTCCTGCCTGGCTACGAAACAGCGCCGATTTCCCAGGGCACGAACGCCCCGTGCCAAAGCCCGGGCAGCTTCACATGCTCACACAAGCACATTAAAGTGTCTTTAGGGATCATTGCAAAGCAAAAGATTTACTTGGCAGGTCTCTGCGTCTTTTCTGGGACGACTTTTATCTGCCGTGTAAATCAGACTCATGGGGTTCTTTAACCCCACTCCTCTTTTTCTTTTTTTTTTTATAGTTTTATTTTACTTGATGAACTGGTTGTTCATTTAGAGCAATTATGCTTGATTGTGCCAGTAAATAACAGGCAAGTGCAATGGCGAGTTGCTTGGCTGCTCTGTTTTCATGGAGAAAGGCCAGTTCTCTGGGTGTGTGAGAGAGATTCACAAACATGAAGAAAAGTTATGGGCTTGAGTCAAGAATGAAAAGGGCCTTTAAAATCTTTATAGCAGTCTAATACACAGGATACACTGCTATGAAAATAAATTTCATTAGACATATAATACCTGCCTTTAAAATACCGAATTTTCCTTTTTTAAAATACATCATTTTTCTTTTTTTCAAATGCTGGAAGATTGTAGACTGTATGAAAGATAGTGTGTGTCTCATGTAAATCATACTCCTTGGAATAATATCTAATTTAAGTAATTTTTATTTATTTCTGCCTTTCAAAATGATGTTATTTTCAGGTTATAGAAATGTAATTCCCAAACTTAAGATTATTTACAACTAGTTTCACGCCAGATCTAATTTTATATCTGAGTTAAAAATATATGAGGGTGCACAATTATAATACTGTCTGTCCCCTCTCTGACTGCAAAAAGGGCAGCCTGCTATAAATAGAGATCTTGAGAGAAGCAAGGCCTTCCATTTTGAGAGCGATTGTGAAATTTCATGCCATTCCAGTTTGGAACAAAGCCCTCCAGATCTAGATTTCGCCATGAAACACAGCCTGAAAGAAAGTAATGATAAAAAAAAATAAAGGAGAAATTCTTTGTTCTGAGGGTTTATAAAGAAAATGTTACCAGGCAGACCTCCTGGAAATGATGACTGAGCAAAAAGCTTTGCAAACGGAGAACTGGAAACATTTGACTATTGGGGGAGCATCTTGCCTTCCACGGAGAGAGCTCCAGTGGTTAGAGAGCCTGGATGCCTTCCTTGAAGCCCTGCTCATTAGGAGTGTGTGTAGGGAGCTGACAGTCATGCTGAGTTCACAGAATTTCACAGAATCTCAGAATGGTTGAGGTTGGAAGGGACCTCTAGAGATCATCTAGTCCCAGTCCCCTGCTCCAGCAGGGACACCCAGAGCACGGGGCACAGGGCAGCATCCAGGCGGGTTTGGAGACCTCCAGAGAAGAAGACTCCACAGCCTCCCTGGGCAGCCTGTGCCGGGGCTCTGGCACCCTCACAGGGAAGAAGTTCCTCCTCACATGGAGATGGAACTGCCTGTAGTTCAACTCATACCCATTGCCCCTTGTCCTTGTCACTGGCCACCACTGAGAAGAGCTTGGCGCTTCCTTCCTACATGAGCTCTTCAGCTATTTATATATGTTGATCAGATCCCCTCTCAGCCTTCTCTTCTCCAGGCTAAGCAGGCCCAGCTCCCTTAGTCTTTCCTCACAGGAGAGATGCTCCAGTCCCTTGGCCATCCTTGCCAATGAAGCTGACAGCAGAGCAGCCGCGCTGCTCCCGCGCCCCTGCCACAGCGGCAGGGGATCCCGAGTGGCTCCCGCAGGGAGCAGGGCGCCCGGCAGGGCTCCTGAGCTCAGAAGGGAGGACAGGGCCGGCTGCCAGCGGGAAGGGCGGCCGGCAAAACAAGAGAAGGGCTTTTCCAAAACCCCAAGGCCGGAGACTGTCCTTAAGCCCCGCGCCTCGCACAAGCCCTGGGCTGGTCAGGCTTTCCTGATTGCCGCTGCTTGCGGCTGCAAGACGCGCTCCAGGGCCACGGGGCTGAGGCAAATGCTCCACAGAGCTCGGTGTGACACTTCCGCAGGGCTGCAGACAGCCTCCCTTGCTGCACCGCGCGGTGCCCTCGTGCCCTGGTGCAGTGCCCGGCACCCTGCTGCTGCTGCTGCTGCTGCTGCTGCTGCTGCTGCTGCTGCGGAGCTTCCCCGAGGCCCAGGGCGACGCGCCTCGGGTGGAGCTGGATAAAACCCCTGCCAGCATTAGGGCTGTGCCAGGGGAACGCGAGACGTGGGCACCGCTCGCTCCCCTGCAACTGGAGGGCAGCCAGCTCAGGCTCACGCAGGAACTTAGGACAAGGAAATATTTGATCGAACGGCTGCGGAGAAGGGTCTGCAGGGAGGTAAAAAGGGACTTGCGCCAACCCGGCGCAGTCTGCTTCATGCTGCAAACCAAATGTTTTCAGTCTGGCCACTCCATATATCAGAAAGCATTACAAAGCTATTCCAAGCTAGAAATATGTAGAAAACTAGCAACTTTGCCTCAGGTGTTAGAGTAACAGCAGTGGTACCATTACAGGGCAGCCTGAACTGCAATCCTGGGCCATACAAATACAAATTCCCTTTAATTATGTTGGATGGAGAGAAGCACATTCAGAGCAGGGCTCTCGCCAAGCAGCCCCACGTCACGCTCCAGGCCATGTACCCTCCCAAGCGCAGGGACCAGCTCTTGCTGCCAGGCACCATTCACACAGGGCATCCCTGAACACAGGGACAGGACCCTCAGCTCCAGGGCTGCACAAGCAGTGAGGAAGCCATGGGAGAAATGAGGGCCATGGCTCCATTTCTTCACCTTCCCCATCCTCCAGCGCCTGCGATCTCCTCTGCTCCTCCTGCACCAGGACTCGCTCCAGGCACCTGGCACTCGGCAGGACAAACGGGACACCAGACGACACAGGAATGCTTGTAACTCCAGCGCCTCTGTGCCGCCTGTTCCCAGCCCTCCATCCTCCAGCATGCCCGACCCTACAGTGTTGGCCTCCTCCTCCTCTGTTCCCAATGTGAACCTCCTAAAAATAGCAGGAAAGAACCCTGACCACAGCCCATCTTCATTGATTACGGACGATTTGAGGATCGTTATAAATAACCAATTGCTCTCAGGGCAGGGCAGTGTGGAAAACGTGTTTAGGGCAGTGTAGGGATTATACAAAGGGAGACTTCCTTTGCTGTGGGGAGGCTGCCTGGGTGGCCATGAAGTCCCATCAGGCAGCCGAGGAACCTCCTCCTCTGGCTGCCGGGAGAACAGGAATTTGTAAATGGGAGCCCTGCAAAGACGGCTACAAGGCTACAACCAGTTTCACTGGGGGCCTCCGGACGCTGCCTGCGGGGCCAGGAAGAGGCTTCCGCCACGGCGCAGGACAGCGGCCTTGCTGTGTCCCGAGGCCCTTCCCTGTGGCGCTCGTCCCGCTGAGCTCGAGCCCGAGCTCCAGGCGCTGGGAGCGAGTGGGCGCCGCGCGGCCGCGCGGCTCTCAGAGCTCTCTGCCAGCTCCCACTCACGTGCTCAGCGCCAGCCCCGTGACCGGGCGGGCTCAGGGCAGCGAGAAACATCTCCCGCGTGGCCAACGGGATCCTGGCCTGCATCAGGAGGATGTTGCCAGCAGGTCAAGGGAGGTGATTCTGCCCCTCTACTCAGCTCTGGTG
>JAVCKT010000102.1:5411-23294 GCA_032273925.1 Rhynchotus rufescens | reverse complement strand
TAAAAAGAAAATTTATTGAAAAATTAAAAGAGTCAACAGAAGTCAGCATAAATGACTACAACAAAATTATTTTGACTTACATGTAGTGCCTTGATCTGTCAAAGGTATGCTCATTCCCGAATCATACTGGGCATAAACATTCACATCGTATGTAGTACTGGGAGACAAGTTATGCAGGGTATAGGAAGTCACTTCTCCAACAAAAACCTCCATTGGATCATTTGAACCTTGATTGAAGGGAAACATTGCGGAAAAACAGAGGAAAAGACTCATGATTAGATAACCTAGGAAATTATCAGTCCTCTTTTTTGCTAATCTTGCTTACTTTTACTAAAACAAAACAAAATCACTTCCTAAATAATACATGATTTCAGCATGTTAAGATGACTGTGAATAGAACACATATAGCTTCACAAGCTATTGTGTAGTATCATTTTTAATTCAGTTTCTAGAATGGGTTATTTATCATATAATTTTCTCTTTAAAAAAAATATTAAAAGGTCCTTAATACCAAAGAAGCTGGTCAACACTCATCTCACATACACCAGTTCATTTTCTCAAAAAGACAAGACATATTAATGAGTGAAAAATCAAGTCTGGACCAGACTAAATATCAATTATATAACTTATTCTCTGTAATTGAATGCATGCAACATAGTATTTGATAGATTGCGCTTCTAATGAAATACTGATAATAAAAAGACTTACACTTGCATCAAGGTCAGTAAACAATGGAAATAAATAAATTATCACTAATGTTTCCACTATACATGTGATTTCTATTCTGAACTCCCATAATAGACACTAGTCATTCACTATGCTGAAAGTTCTCTCTTTTCAATGAATATGTTTTCTTACCAACTGGTTTGTATACAATCTTATAGCCCAGAACAGGAGATGGTGAAGGATCCCAGGAAACTCTGAATCGTGTATACCATTCATCAGATATATACATGTTCTGAGGAGGAAGCAGGCCAACTGAAAAAAAAAACAAAAAAACAAATAAACAAATAAACAAATAAACAAACAAAAAAATTAATTAGACTCGTAACTATTTTTCAATTGCTCTAAGCCTACAGTGTAACTCTAGAGGGAAAGAAGTATGTCAGAAACATCACTAGCATAATGACACTTTAACAATGTTACAGCACCCAAGCAATCTTTATTTTAAATTTAAAAAGAATATAGTGTATTAAAACAAATTACCAGTTCTTCCATTTCCAGTTAGTTGTCCACCATCTCCATCTTCATATACTGCCACAACAGTAATTTTATATGGTGTATCTGACTGCAGCGGTTGTAGTATCACATTATTTCTTATACCAGGAACTGTGGTCTAGAACACATAAGAGAAAAAGAGGTTAATAACGTACACAGTATTGCAATGACTAACAATGACAGCAACTTGAACTAAATATTTGTTCAAGACTTCACATTCTTTTTATTATTTCATTGTCCAGATTTCAGTACTGTTCCCTCTGTAAAAGAGGGAAGTGTTGATGATGTGTTCAGAGACAGAAAAAAGGAAGAATAAGCTCCTGAAATGAGGTGGGAAGACAAAGTCATTCACACTGCTCATGGGTTGCATTTCTACTTCTTCATTATCCTCACATCAGGATATCATTCTCCTAACAGAAACATCAGACACTCTGAGAAAAAAAGCCCTAAATATTTTGATACCAAAAAAATGCCTATTTCTACCTTCAACAGTCTTCTCATCTTCCTATTGCACCTACACACTAACCCTACACCCTTCTAACAGAAATTTACATATAATCAAAAAGTGAAGCTGCTCCATTAAAAGGCCATATAGCATTGAAACTGCAGAAATTATCACAAAGTATGTCAAAACCATGCCCCAAACAACATTACTTCATTATTAGCTGACAAAAAAGGGAAAAAAGTTATTTGAGACCTGCCATTATTATGAAATGTCCAACATTTCCCATGAATAAGCTGTATGTGTTCAAAACACACCTTTCCACTGAAAAAACATCAATTTCACTACAGAATTTTCAACCAGTTAATATCCATCATGTCCTACACAATGATATTTAAGCAATAACAGCATTTAGGTAGTGTTCTACGTGTCAAATTTTGGATGGTGAAAGTTAGCAGAAATTCTACCATTGATCTGTATGGGATATGAGTTTGGCTTTGCTATAAACACTCAATGGATTTTATAAATATCAGATTAAACTGCAGGAAATTAAACACAAACACTTCACAGTGAACACTTCAAAAGCAAGCTAGATTCTGAAATGAAATAACCACTGCTTTCTTAGCTAAGTCAACTTAACCAATTCACTTCAATTTATAAAATACAGATATATTTATTCTGTATTTTAGCACAATGACTTCATATTGAATAGAATATGAAGTAACTGCTATATACCATGCAAAATGTTTTAACTAAGCATGAGAGGCAGGTTCTGCTCAAAACCTTCTGACTGATGAAGTGACGCACACTTATTTTACACACAGTTTAGTACATTAAAATGCTTGTACATTGGAATGTGGCTTCATTAGTGACTCTTAAACACTAATGACCAAACACTAAAGTAACAATGTGTACTATATGTACTATAGGTATCCTTGTCTTTCCATAGCCTAAGCAATCGAATGAAAATATCTCTATGTTTATTAAGGAATTACAGAGCTTACGTATTCATCAATGGGATCTCCTACAGTGGGTGAATAAATGATTCTGTATTGCTGGACTGGTCCATCAGCATGGTCCCATTGTACAGAAAGGCTGTTTGTGGTCTCATCAAATACGCGCACATTCCTTGGCCCGCTGCGAGGCACTAAAGAAAGAAAATACAGAAGCCTACATAAAACACAATTCTGTCAGTCTATGGTATCTCTCACTGATTCTAGCACTGCCCAGGAGCAGAAGTTAAGAAACCCAGAATAAGCCAATGCAGGCAGATTTAGTAGATAGTACAGCAGTACCTGAAGGTCTCAAATAGAAATAGGGCCTTAACTAGAACTGAAACAGTATGGAAAGGAGAAATTATTGAAGGGACATGAAAAGTCAGGTTCTACATAAAGAATCTGTTACATTTGCCAACTGTGGATGTGCAGATATATGGATATAATAGAGATAGCATTGAGGCAGCAAAAGAGGATTGGCATATAAATATCATGGACAAGTTCTTAACATGCTACTTCTTGAATTAATATGGAATACAGCCAGCATACTCAGGTCTTGCAAGCTAAGTTGCCACAAGAGGTTTTGGAGTTTAGGCAGATCCAGAGAAACAAACATCTGGGGAAATGTACATATACAATTATTATGTAAGACACAACGCATGAGGTACAATAATTTTCTTTGTTCACAGCAAATTCTACCCATCTTAGTGGGCCATTTGTTTTCAGAAAGACAACTATATATTTAGCTGCCATTAAATTTTAAAGTGCATTTTTTACACCCTCAAACATGTAAACTGAAATTAGGTTTGTTTAACAGATTATAGTGAGTTCAATGATCACATATATGCCGCCACTGCCAGACAACGTAACAACAGCTCCCCAGAAAGGTCTAGTAACAGTTTCAGCCACAATTTCTTTGCGCTGAATAGCTTACACTATTCGTCATTTCAAACAGCTTTATAAACACCAAATCTATATAGATTACACATAAGAAGTACTGTCTCTTACATGTTCTTCCCTGTGCTTCACTTGGATTTCCTTCTCCATCCGCGTATAGAGCTATAACATTTATTGAGTAAGCTGTGTCAGGCGTCAAGCGCTCCAGCATCACATCACGAGTGTTGGCTGGTACCACAATCTAAAGTGGAAAAAAAAAATAAAAACATCAATAAAAGAAAAAACATGTTTCAGACTGTGCCATATCTTCTTAGAATGAGCACGTTGAATGAAATACAGAAAATTTGGGAACCCTATCATGCTGTGTATTTTCTGAGTTTAAAACAATTAGTTAATATGGATAAAAAAAATCAACACTGGGTGCTACAGAAGACTGGAAAACACATAAGGAGTCCTCATTCTTCAGAGTTGTTATTTTTTACATTTTGCAATAAAAGAGTAAAATAAGAAAAATTCAGGTATCCAAGTAGATCGTAAAATAAGAAATATTCCGGTACCCAAGTAGATCCTATCATAGTTTACTGACATATGAAGGGCATTTCTTAATAGGTGCTAACAGACAGGTTCCAAATTGTGCATGAAGTTACACTTTACAAATGCAAATGACTCATTAAAAATTCTAATACTTTAATCTATTCAAGGATATCCATCTCTACATATACAATATGGATGTACATTTTATCCAGGTCTAGGTCTAAGACTACCCACTTCCACATAAATCCAAGACCTTTTCCTACTTCACATGTGGAGTGTGAACTTGTACTCATTCTCATATCCAAATTTCATTGTCCATTAAGCCCTAATTAGTTAAATGCTAATGATTTGGGGTAAACAAATGGTTTAGTTGTAAAATCACAAAAACTTGGCATCTGCTTTCATAACTATTTCCTAGTAAATAGCTATTTCCTCTCTTAAATTCAAAAAAAGTTTTATTATAATTCATTTTTAGATGAAATATGGTGAAGGATAGTCAGGATTCAGTCTTCAATATTAAATGGTAAAGGATTATTTATATTTTATTTCACTAAATTAAGCATTTATTCACAATGGACTAAGTTCCTTTTCAGAGGATATTTTTAATAGGCATACTACTAGGAAGATAATTGGCCTCAGATTATTATTATCATTGTATACTCTTTGTAGGAAACAGTAGCTCCACCTACTTTCCTACTTTTAAGGAATAGTAAAAAAAAATAATAATAATAAAAATAAATTACTTACAGATTCTGACGGCCTTGGGCCAGACAATGGAGAATAATTAATTCTGTATTGCTGTACTGGACCTGGAGCTGGTTCCCATCGGACATTCATGCTGTTCGGTGTGGGGTTATAAACTTGAATATTTCTTGGTGTTCCTCTCTCCACTAGATCAAGGATAATTTAAGTTAAGTTTTACAAAGCTGATTACTTAAGAATGATCTATTTCTACTTGAATTTACAACTGTGTGAAAAATTACCCACTTAAGAGAAGCACAAAATACACATTTTAGCTCATGCTGGCATTCAGATCTCAAACTCCTGGAAAATTTTAAACACATTGCATGGACATCAACATGGATTAACACCAGTACTTGCCAGTTACAGAACTACAACCACAAACAAGCAGGTGAACAGAGTTTCTTACACTGATGTCAGGTTGGGAGAAAACAAACTTCCACAGTTGACGTAAAATGAATGAGAATTCCCCAATTCCTGTTGATTTGAGTCACTTCCACAAAAGTCCTAACACGTTATTAAAAGGACTGTTTTACTTACAAGTTCTTCCAGTATCAGTCGTACGTCCACCATCCCCTTCTGAGAAAACTGGAACCACAGTAACAGTATAAGGCGTGTTGGACTCAAGAGACCTCAGGATGACGTAGTTTGTGTTTCCTGGTACTGTGGTCTACAGATTTAAAAAGAAAGGTAGAGCTGCAGCATTTATATAAAAAAACACAAAAAGATAGATTTGTCGTATCTCCCTTACTGATGAAACTGATTTCAGATTATTCTACACTTACGTTCCCACAAAGGAACATAAGCTGAAATTAATATCAAATTACATTTGATTCAGTATGAGTTCAAATATATGTATTTTTTATTACTTACATCCCTGATTATAACAATAGATTACAATCTCCTGTCCTTTAAAAACAGAGCCCTTCATCACATCTCATTTGTAGACTGCATATGACAGAATCTTTACCAAAGAAGAATGCAGTTGAAATTTGAAGTGACAGGGTATACAGTATCTTCTGGAATTGGCTTTCAGGAAAGTTCTCTCTTGGGCAGTATTTGCTACCTACAGATGTTCTCACTTTTGGGTCCAGATCGTGTTCTACTACTATCAGCAACAGAATCTATAGTGATCTCTCTAATTACAACTGCTTAACAGCTCAGAGACATTAAGTCACTTTCTAAATCAAATATAAATTATATAATACCACAATATGCAAATTACAAGAATTAATAAATTTCTCATGTTAATAGGTAGAATTCCTTAGCATTTAGAAATATTTAGTATCAGAAGCAATCCAGATGTTTTTTGAAATAGTTCTGAGTGATGTACTCCTTGTTTAACAAGCACATCAGATTGTACAGATATAGAATATTAAGCCCAAGCAGGAAAGAATAATATTTTCCAATCTACAATGAGGACAATCCAAACCCATTTACAGAATTGGTTTATCTCTAAGTAATTAAATTACTTTATGTCATAGACATAAAGCTGTGGCAGTAACTCCTATTCTAAGAATTAATCACTGAAGATCTAATATATTAAATCAAACATTGGTATTGCATATGGAATATGTAACTTTGCTCTGCAAAGGTGCTCTGCAATTGCTCCAGGGTGGCTAAGAACAGAAAACAAGCAAACTCCATTTCTGTCAAGGGCATCATAGACTGTTCTTTATCTAAAATAGCCAGTTAGATCCACAAGAAAGATTTACCATTTCTTCTGCACCTCCAGCTGTAGGCACATAAAACACTTTGTATTGACGAGGACTTCCTTCTGCATGATCCCATCGTACGTTCAAAGTACTGGTGGTTGGGTCATAAATTCGCATGTTCTTCACAGTGGTGAGAGGTTCTGAAATAGGTCAATGTGTGGTCAGAAACGTGGGTCGCATTCTCTCATGGGTGTATGTCAGATCATGAGTATGCAATGTTTAATTATAAAATTTTAAAAATTAACTGTTTCACTAGTTTATGTTAAATGTTGTCTTCATTAACAAGAATTCATCAGCCCCATTCAAAAGCAACAGGAATATTAACCACAATTAAAAAAATAATAGTAACAAAAAACTTATTTCTGGATATTATTTTAGAATGAGAAACATGATTGCATTAGGATTATTTTATTAATTATGAACACTCTTATATCTGAGTTTCCAGAGCAGACTGAAAAGTAAGCCAAATGTAAATTAGTTAATAGTGCATTTATCTCATATTCCCAAAGTGCGTATCATAGCAAATCACTTAGTGCTTTCTCTAGGAATATCACAACAATACTACCATCACAAAACTGTAAAATCTCAAAGAGTACACTGTAAAAAACAGTCTGTTAACTGAAGATGCTAACAGAAAAGAAGTAAACGTTTACTTAACAGCACACCATCAGCTAGCAGTCCACAGTTTCTCTGCAATGAAGTTTGTTTGGAACTCTTATATATTTCATCTATTAAAATCTATCCAAAGACAAACAACTAATGTAAATGGGATGACTTTCACCACAGGAAATCTGTCTCAGCTAATCTGAAAAGCAATACATCAGTTTTGTTTCACATCGGGACTGAACCACAGACCTCAAGAGGAACGGTTGAGGGAGCTGGGGTTACTTAGTCTGGAAATGAGGCTCAGAATAGACTTTATCACTCTCTACAACTACCTGAAAGCAGGTGGTACTGAGGCAGGGCTAATCTCTTCCCCAAAATAACTACCAGTAGGACAAGAGGAAATTGTCTCAAGGTGCATCAGGGGACATTCAGGTTACATATTAGGAAAAATTTCTACATGGAAAGAAACACATGCAAGAAACACAAGCATCGGAACTGTCTGTCCAAGGAGATGATGAAGTCACTGTCCCTGGCAGTCTTCAAGGGATGTGTAGATAAGGCACTTAGGGACATAGTTTAACAGGCATGGTGTTGAAAGGTTTACAGTTGGACTCCATGATCTCGAATCTGTGATTCTCTAATTTTATGATCAAGATACTTACTGGTTCTGCCTCGGCCTGTCATTCGTCCCCCTTCGCCATCGGCATACATTGATGACACAGTGATAGCATACGGTGTGTCAGGCTGCAGCTTCTGTATGACTACACTATTCTGCCGCCCTCCAACCATAGTCTGCAATAGGACAAACCAAAAAGATTAAAATCACCTTTATGCTAAATGTTTCCATTTTAGTCAAGAATGCAACTATTTGATACAGAGCAGAGAACACTAGGATTTGTCACATGGTGCAAAACTCTTGAGACTGAAACTGACACTAGACATGGAACAGAAGTAATGCTCAGTAAATACCCATTTTAGCTAATTTAGATAGAGTCCAGTGACACAAAGCAAGACTTCTAAATTTGCATATAACTACAATTACATATGAACTGCCAATCTGTTCTATGCTAGTACAGAGCTGTTTTCATCACACTGCCTCTGAATATATCCTATTGAGTTTGGTAAGTGCTTTATTCACTTTGATAGTCTAAATTTGGCTTATTATGCTCCACTCTCAGGTGTAACACAAGGGTGGAACAAGCTACAGATCTCTAAAGTACACTTTGTGCAATAACAAAACTGTCTCTCCTTGATTTCATATATTTTCTAGTATGTTGGTTCCTTAATAACTGTTCTAAAATGGTTTTGTTAAGAGTCTAAAAAGTACTGTGCATCTTTCATTTCAATTTTACTTCAATATATAACTATTGATAAACATATATATCACAATCCCCATTAAGGAAAAGCCTTACTACAGTACATTGAAAACAGGACTCAGAACTTCAGCAAATGGGAATTTTGTACTTGCTCAAGGGCATCTTTTCTTTCTTTTTTAGTGCTATCTGCATATTCTCAAAGTCTAGTCAGTTCAGGCAGTTGTGTCACAATACTTAAAATATGTCTACAATAATGAACTCTGATAATGAGGAAGTATTTATATACCTTCACTTTACATTAGAATCAGATTTTTTAGTTTATCAGGAAAACTTATTTGTATTCAAGTGTCCATCACTCAGTTCAGTGTATAAATTCTTTGAGCTTTCCATCATGGCAGTCTACACATTTTAATAAAATCTGACTCCAAATTACCATGATGGCCTCAATAGTTTGATATGCAGCTTTTGTAGACCTGTCTTCGAATTACCTTTGCTCTCTCCTGGTCCCAAGACCATCAGACATCAGACTAGTCTCATAGAGCAATAAAACCTTTTAGAAATTCCATTTTGAATATTTCAGTGGAGACACTGCTACAGTTTCTCCACTAACAACAATTTAATCAAATACCACAATCATAAGGAAAGGGACAAGAAATTGCTATCCCATCACCAAGAATCACATAGAGATTAACATTCCATAAAGATAGCATGAATGTTCTGTGTGCTTTCCTGAGAACAGAAGCATCCTCACCGAAGGCTACTGTTTGGCTTTCTCTCTAGATGAAAACAACTAAATCTAGTCCACTTTCTGTGTCACTGCCCATGTTTCCACAGAACGACCATTCTTTTTTCACTTCAGCAATTACAGATCACACTTGTCTGATAACATGACTATTTAATTAACCTCACTGCTATTGATGTCTCACTAGGATTGCACTGACTATCCAAAAAATTGCCTGTGAGTTCTTTGTACCTGTCTCTAGGTC
Organism: Rhynchotus rufescens; assembly: GCA_032273925.1. NCBI lineage: Eukaryota > Metazoa > Chordata > Aves > Tinamiformes > Tinamidae > Rhynchotus > Rhynchotus rufescens. The sequence goes on along the minus strand of JAVCKT010000102.1, from coordinate 13,844 downwards.
TTTCTCAGACAAATTATTTCTTAGTATCACTGGTCTGAATTTTACTTCAGATTTTACTTCAGCTCAAATGCTTGCTGTTCAGAAGAACGTACAAGTAGAACTGGGTGTGGAAGTGTCCAACCAAACCTAAAGTAAACATGCCTAGATATGCTTCTGAACATGTAAGATCTCAGATTACAGTAACAAGCTAAATATGTGTGGTTTTCTTCTGAGGCTGTTCCCGTGAGTCACGTGGCAGTAACCACAACAGCCTCCTACTGCAGATTAAGTATCTTTTTAAGTATCTTTCAGTAACACACACTTTTGATAAACAGACTGATTGAATTACCGTTCCCAGGCCATGTTGCTTAGACCACCAGCAGTCTGCACAGCTCATGCTCACAGTCAAGTGAAAGCTGCCTGATCATGTGATATTGGCTCCCTCCCATCATTACAGCTGTTCAATCGCACTAAAATACACTAAAATACCTTAAAAACTACCCTAAAATATGTTTCCCATGATCTAGCTTTTGCAACTGCCATTTCTTGTTGGTTATTCTGTCTCTAGTATGATAAGCAGTTCTGGGTTGTCCACTGTAAAACTCATGGCCAAGTCCCTCTGACAGCACAAGAGTGCACATTGGAAGAATGGTTTAAAAAAAAAAAAAAAAAAGAAGGTGAAAGGGAATAAAAAAAATAAAAGAAGTGATAATATGTACACAGTTACTATAAATAGAAATCTTCCTCTACAATATAATTAATAGCAAATTAATTTGCAAAAGCATTGCTATGCTTTGGAAATAAATTACCTCATTATTTAATTTACAGGTAGGTTTAATAACAAGGTTTAATAACTACAGCATTTTCGGATTAGTTACCGATTGTTCAGGGCCATCCCCGCTGATAGGCTGGTAAATGATCCTGTATCTCTGTACTCGACCACTGGCAGGATCCCACTTCACAGTCAAACTGTGTGAAGTTGCATTGTACACCTGAAGGTTTCGTGGACCACTCTTTGGGGCTGAAAAAGGCAGTAAAGCATAAAACAAACTTAATTAAAGGAAAAAAAGGCAAAGACAAATACTGCACTCACACTTTTAGGGCTGCATGAATGTCCCACCAAAAGCAGAATGTACTAAAAATAAGAACAAGACAACACAAATCATAATGTTTGTAAAACGGTAAACATGTGGTAATCCAGTGTTTTGCATTCTTCCAAATACACAATGTTTAATAAACAATCTCATCTTTTTAAAGTCAACATTCTGCTCATTCTAGAAAGAGACAGGTTTCTTTAATACCATACCTGGAAATTCAGGTTCTTACCTGGTGTGGTTATAGGCACCAATGGTACTAGAAAAAAAAGTAAAAAGCGTTTTCAGACTCTTGCATATGGTTGCCTTCCAGTTTAATTACTATGAATAACAAAATATAGAAATCCTCAAATTACTTACATGTCCGTTCACTTCCAATCAGGTCATCACTTTCGGATTCATCAGGATAGATGGCAGTAACGGAGACATCATATAATGTATCTGGATTCAGATTTTCGAAGACCAAACTATTCTCATCCCCATTCAAGATGGTCTTGATTAGAAGAAAAAAAAAAGAGAGAGAGAGAAAAAAAGAAAGAGTGAAAGAGACAGAGGGAGAGAGAGAAATAAGTAACATCACAGTACAGTTTTACACAGTAACATCACAAGTGACTATTAAATGCTCTATTTTAGATCTTCTCATAGAATTTCCAAGGAGCACAAAAAGAATGCTTGCTAGGCATAAGTCATTTATTAATTAGATTTTTGATCTTAAAAACACATCCTACAAGACACTGCACCCAAAAATTCTATTCCCATTCATTCCTACCTCCTGCTTTTCAGAGCTTCCATAGGGTCCCCAGGTTATCCTGTATAGAGACACATCTGGAGCTCCATGATCCCAAGTTCCTCTGAAACTGTGCTTAGTTACATCTGTGATTCTGAGATTGACTGGAGCTGGTACAGGTTCTATCATGAGAATAATAAAAATATACTAAAAAATGTAACTGCAAAATGAATATAATTAAAGCAAATAATTGCTCAGATAAATAATTTAGAAAATAGTCTTCCATAGGAATTTCAGTTGTCAGTTACTGTGCTTCTAACAACCACCACAAAACCCCATAGTGAAACTCAGCAGTAATGCATTATAACACACACTCCTTAAATAGAATCTAAGATAAAAATATATATAAGCAGAACTTTTAGGAAAACTCACGAGTGACAGCTTCTGCAGATATTGGTAGAGACTCCCCTTCATCATATACAGCAACAACTTTTATATTATACAGTGTTTGGGATGAAAGGTCAGTAAGAGTTGTGCTGGTTTTGGATCTGTCAACTTCCACCTAGGAGTAAAAATAATGGGTTAAGAATTATAAGTTGTTTCATTTATGACCTTGTGTTTAAATTCTGAGAAAGAAAATGTTTGCACTAAATTTTATTATTTTGCCCTACATTTACACCTGAATGCTGAGAGTCTGCCATTGCAAAGTATATTGTCCCACATGCCAGCAAGCTTCTTCTGGCTGTTTCACTGCTTCATTTATTTTGGAGAAGAGGACGCAAATTTCATCTCCAGAAAATTCTCATTTCCTTATAGAAAAAAAAACATTTAATCCCAAAATAGCTGGTTGGCTAGCAGTGCACTTATGGAAGGCTTGCACATAACTCAAACAAAGGCATCTGTAGCAATGCTCACTCATGTGGTGTCAGTGAGGAAAAGTGCTATCACGCCTCCTTCAATTCACAACCATGTTCCTCCTAATTGTAAGCTGTTCCTAAAGCTTGGCATATTAACAGTCATGGTGCAGAAATGGATACACCACAAGTGACTGAATGGATATTTATCAAAACATAGAACTCCCTAGCAAGTCTGAGACCTTTTCCCCTTCCTTATGATAAGGAGGGGAGTATGTGAAGAATCCTAGCTCTAGCTTATTCAGCTCCCAAGACATTCATACCCTTTCTCAACTGATGTTCCCTATTCTCAATGATGACTTCTAGTATTACTTTTAAATTATTTTCATAATCCAACTTCTCAAAAGAAAATTCTCTTCAAATGTTTGCAAAAAATGTTCTTTTTCCTTACCTCCTTTATGTCAGCTTCTTCTGCATCTTTGTATCTTATGATGTATTTCCGAACTTTGCCTGGGGCAGGATCCCAAAGGACATTCATTCTGCTATGAGTAACATCCCTAATTGTTAAGCCTCTCGGTCCAGGCAAAGGTACTACAAAAATAACAACAGTAGCGAGTGAAAAAGTTATTCACAAGGATGATACAAGCTTCTCACTGAATGAATTATTTTCATTCATTTAATACAAATGGCAGCAGTAACTTTCCAGGTAATTAATTGTTCCAGTCATTAGATTAGGAACTTAATTGACCCATCAACCATCATGATAGCTAAAAATTTTATTACTGTATTAAGTTCACCTTTGTTAATTATGAGCACAATCCTTTTAGAAGTATCAGTATTTCTCTTAAGAGTATAACTTTTGGTGACAAATTAAACTAGCCACTTTTCATGTATACTTAACAGTCTAACATTATTTAAAAACATACGAATAACCATACTGAGTACACTGAGCCCAGAAACATGCCTGCAGCAGTAGGAAATGGTATTAATTAGGGGAAAGGTATAAAAAACAAAGGCATGTTTACATCAGTCTTTCTCTTGGTATGGTATGTTTCCTTCTTTGCACCCAGCTTTTCAATTTCTATTGATATTTGGGGGCCACAGATTCATTGTACTTAAGTGAGCCCCTCTGAATTCAGGAACAAGGTTCCTAGAAGTTATTAACGCAACTAAGATCGAATCCCTTTTAAAAAACATAACCTAGACACCATCAAATCATCTTTCTTCATTATTTAAGGAAAAAAAAAACTCTTTTGTTCCTCTTTTAACAATTGGTTCACTTTCATTGAAATTTCCTTCAGGACACTTTGGATACATAACTGTAAAGTAAAATACATAAAACAGAAACTTTGCTCAATCAATAACAAAGTAAAAATTGAAATGTGCATACATGTCACTTCTTGGGAGGTGAGTGGGTCGCTGGTGATATCGCCAAATAATACGTAAGCAGTTAAAGTGTACTCAGTATTAGGGATGAGGTCTACCAGCTGAACCTCATTCACTGATGGTTCCAAACGCATCTGCACATTAAAAAAAAAAAAACACACTATGTTTAAAAAGCAAAGAAAACAGAGGCAGAAAGGAAAACAATGATTTAACTTAAAGGGAATTTTGTTTGTGAGATTTGTAGTATATTTACAGCTTCCTGACTGATGTCATTGTATACAGTATCTCAAGCAAGTTCACACAGCACTTTCAAGTAGTACATGCCACTTTCTTTTGATTGTTATGATACAGAAAGTAAATCTATCTTTTTTTCTTAATTTTGCTTTGACAGAATACAGGTAGTGAAGAAAATTTCTCTTACCTCTTTTTCTGCAGTTGGAACTGTGGCATTAACAGGTTCATATGTTAAAAGATAAGCTGTAGCTCCATTGAGAGGTTCCCATCTCACTCGCATAGAAGTTGGTCCAATGTCATACACATTCAGGTTTCTAACTGAAGAGATTGGCACTGACAAATAAAAATATACATATTAATTTATTGCCATTACTGTTTATTATTTCTACTCTCTGCATCTTTCATATTTCCCAACACAGGTAGTATTACAGAGGATAGAGCATATAGGCATTGGAAAGCGAAGGGAAATGAATCCCTTACATTCAAGAATCTGGAAAAGGCAGAAAAGTCACTCTGTGTTGCATTCAATATCAGTATACCTCAGATCACTAACATACAGAGCTGACATTAGAAACATAATAGCTAACAATATAGAAAAGATGCAACTATTGAAACATGCTTTTGTTAATCTTACAAAATTAGAGTGAATTTCATACAACATTTTGGTTTCTAGCTGCAAGAATTAATGAATTCTAGTCTATTTATGATAACATTTCTGGAATTTGTAAACTCCATCTTGTAACCAATCCTTGCTGCTTTAGGCCAAGAAGGCTTGTACAGCAATTTCTTTACAAGTCTGGAAGGAGACCAAAGCATGGACAAACATTTTTTACCATGCAGCAGTTCCTCTTAGCTACAATTTTTAAGTCAAAATCTCAATGACCAGTGTAACTCAATATAGTGTGCTCATTCCAGTTATAAATTTTGTTTCCTCAAAAAAGAACACTCACAGTGCTACAAGAGCTCTTGGATCGTTTTCTATATATCTGATTGATTGTTAATACATTATTCACATTATGATGCTAACTTACAAGTTGTTTCAGTCCCAATTAGAGGTTCACTGCTTTCATCTTCTACAACAGAAAACACGTTGACAACATATTCTGTTTCAGGTTTCAGATCTTTTAGAACTGTCGTAGTTTCCATCCGACTTACATAAAACTATGCAAATTAGAAGCAACATTAAGTAAGTGTTTACAACAAATGCATCTGTAATCTTATCTCTAACAAAAAAATCCTCGTGAAAATCCTCAGAAATTAATAGTATAGAACTAAAAACAAGCATGGTCTTAATCTTCTATACCTTTTGTCTTTACCACTGCTTTTGCAAACAAAGCTGTAGGGAAAATTCAGGCAGACACTTTTTTCTACCAGGGTTGGCTGTTTCTAGTATTACTCATTGTGCCTCCTGCTTTCACACATTGTGCACACATATATTAAACAGCAACATGAACATGAGGAAAGTGACACAGATATATATTACTACTTAGGAAAAGGCATTACACACTCAAGGTAATCTAGGTGGTTACAGTACGTGCCATTAGCAACATCTTGCAGGACAGAAATGGGAGCAGAGTCAAGCTGTAAAGGCAGTGTGCACTGGAATGGCTGCTTCAAATCTAATCATAAGCCAAATTCTGAGGTAATGACAAAATTCACAATAATTTAAAAGGTTGTGATTTAAAATCCACATTAGAGATGACATATTCTAAGTTAGGCACGTGCAGGTGCCTAACTCCATTCTCTTAAACATTATTCCATCCAGTTAAAGAGAGCAATGAGCAATTGATACTGCCTAGAACCTAGAGTTGTCTGCTACTGGCTCTCTGTATAGAGAAGCAACGACTACAAGAGGAGCATGATCATATGCACAAACAGTTTGAATCTGTGCCTAAGCACATTCTCCAAAGTACTATTATACAATGCTCATCTAAAAACTACCTTGCAACCCACACAAGTCTACCCATGACTATGCTCAGAAAATTTCCACTGCAGACTCATTTAGACTAATGTAAGACAAAACAGATGGACAGAAAGCAGTTACTAGAAGATCCCATTCAACTGTTTTTAAAAATATATATTTAACTCCCAGATAAATAATACCTTATTTTATAAAACAGAAACAAAATTATGAAAATGAGGAGCAGGCTTTGTTTTAAAATTATTAATCTTGGAAGCCTTTTTCATTTACTGTTATACCATACACAGCCTAATAAGCATAAACTTCAGAATGGCATTACTATGACACAAAAGCCCAAGGTTATGATGGACAATGTCAGAGAAGAACATGCAGAACTAACCTGCTGGGGTCTGCCTCCAGAGGTAGGGTAATATTCAACTCTGTATCTATCCACACTCTCAGAAGGTGGAGTCCATCTCAGTCTGAAAGAACGAGGTGTCACTTCTGAAATAACTAAGTTTGAAGGAGGTGGCAAATCACCTACAAGTGGAACAAATTAAAAGTCATTAATTTATTCTTATGTCATCAAGAATGAAAATATAACTTACAACAACATAAAAAATGTTTTTAGAAAGTAGTCAAGGTATCAAAATCAAACATTTGAGGTATTTGCTCATGTTTCTGCTTTCTCAGGAAACTCTTAAAAGAACTGTGTGAACAGACAGCTCATCATCACATTCTCAAGCCCATGCACATTCCCTATCCTTTCTACTCCACCCCCAATATCAGTGTTTCATCAGAGAACAGGAGCGTTTCTCCATGCCAGGCTTTGGTTCTGAGCTGTCAGACACATACTTCAAAAAAGCAGAGCTGCTAAAATTTTCTTTTATTGGATAAGTATCATTAAAAAAGCTGCCAGAATGAGCAGAAAGGTAACAAACTGAGCAACGTGTTTCCTGACTTGGGGAAAAAGGCAGACACATCCAGCCATGTCATGCTGTGTTAGGTATAACGCAGCCATTGTTGAAAGGAAAAGAAGAAGCCCTGTGGGTAGTCCAGGTGGTCTGCATAGCTTCCTTAGACCAGCAGCTGAAAAAACAGCCCAGGGCTACACAGCATTCCCAGAAAGTATGAAAAGGAATGAGACAATCAAGTACACAAATGGAAAGAGGATGAATTCTCTAGAATATGTGACGTACCTGGGCCTTTCACACTGTTGCACAGATTTGTGGTTACATCATCAACAATGCTAGCCAGGAAGGAGAAGTCGGCGACGTTGAATGCATGAGTGTCATCCGGATCCGTTGCAATCTGCTTCAGTTCATTTTCATCTGCATTTTTAATACCTTATGGAGTAAATAGGAGAATCAAGCTTGTTAGAAGCAGCAGCCATGATACAACCTGCCATGAACATTATCCTCTAAACACATCTTTTTAATTCTCTTTTAGATACTTAGGTATCTTTACACTTCTGCGTATAGTTAGCCTACCTTTTCATACAATACTTACCAATGGCATAAAGTTCTACTCCCTCATCTCGGAGCCTTCTTGAAGGAGTGACTACATCATCTTGTGATTTGCCATCAGTGATGAGAACACCAATTTTGCGAGCTCTGGGCCTTAAGCCTGCATCTTGTCTGAAGTTGTTTTTTAAGATGAAATCCAAGGCCATTCCTAGCATGATACCAAGGAGATAACCATCACTTTAAACACCTTTAACACAGACATATACTATTTTGACATTCAGCCATGATAAAAGAGAGTATTTCATCCTGTTCATTTTACTCTGACAACATCATTCCACAATTTACTTCCTTCAAGGCGCAGTCAGAATTCTACCGAAGTCCATCATATACAGTTGCCAGGAACCAGCTCTATTCCAGACCTTTCAAGTCCTCTGATCTATTACCTTTTATGCATTATCTTCCTATGTGATTGTCTGTAGCCTCCCTTCTGAGCCTTGTCTTCATCCCAACCCTGACATGGAACTGCCTTTTCTTCTCATATGCCAAAATCCAATCCTGCAGACCTTCACCACTCAGTTCTTCTCAGATCTTCTCCAGGTTTCCATTAAGAATATATGGTCTCATGCTATGCTTGTTCTCATCCAGGCATACCCAAAGTGAATTATAAGCCCCTTTGATCATGTGCAGATTTGAGCTCATTGAGTGATACTGGAGACAACTAGGAAAACTTTTCTAATGTCACTTCAGGAAAATTTTGGAATTGTTACATACCTGTTAGAGTATTTCCTCCTTT
>JAVCKT010000100.1:30456-44329 GCA_032273925.1 Rhynchotus rufescens | reverse complement strand
TGTTTTTAATAGAGATGAATTTGCTAAGTTCATTTCATTATTCAGAGGGCTTAGAACACTTAAACCTTGTTTGGGGGAAAAATCACAGTTCCGAGCATTACACCACACAGATTTGAGTGAGCGCTGACATTTTACACATATTTTTTAAGAAAAGTTTTGTTCCTAGTTTTAAAACCATATATGGTTTATGTTACTGCAGTGCATTGTAGAAACCACCTTCCCATGGAGTGTGGATTAGTCCAAGCAGGAATAAGCTACTGTTACTTAGTGATCTGCTCTTGCTTAGGGAAAACAGGAGGCACATGATTAAGAAAATAGTTAAATGCTGAAATCAGAGTCAAACTCACCTACATTTCCTTGCAGAAAACATGTTTATTTGATTAAAAATTTAAACATCCTTTATTGATCATATTAAAGAATATGGAGAATGCCTAGGAGAAAGCAAGCCCAATACTGTGCACAATAGTTTTTTATAAGAATTTAATTTAAATCACCATTTCACACCCCTGCTTCCCCCCGCCTTGTTTGATCTAGTTCAAGCATTCAGCTGATATCAGCGTATTGCAAGTCTATTATCCCGAGTGCCCTTAAAGGCTCCTTCTTAGGGAGAACTGGAGAAGGAAACTCCCAACCCTTTGAGGAAAAGGAGCACACCTCCCATGGAGCAGCCCTGCGGCCAGGGCCCACCCGCACACCCTCAAGGTGAGGGGTGTCGCATCACGGCCGTGTGGGTGACGGTGATGCTCTCCACGCAGGCGCCCGCGCGCTCGAGCGGGGCTTGGTGCCGCTCGAGGATCCCTGCCGTGCCTTTCCGAAATGTTCTCCAGCCACTCTAAACCTCATTTCCTGACCGAGATGGACCAGAAGCGCAGTCCAAATGCAGTCACTCTAATGACTGGAAACCCTGCTTCCAGCCACTCTTCCTTTGAGGAAACGAGGCAGCGAAAATAGCATAAAACAGGTTTCCTGTCCTTTGACTGGCAGCGAAACGCGACGTGCTGGCGCGTGCAGACACCGGTTCCTGCCACCTCCCAACACTCCCAACACGCCCGCGGGACCCACCGCACGCCGGTGCCAGGGCACGAGCAGGGGTCTCTGCTCAAAGCAAGGCCAGACGGGCTCTGACGGGAGCGGGACCCGGGCAGGGAAGCCCGGCCAGCGGGCAGGCAAAGCCACATGCACTGTCTCCGACGCTGGCAAGCAGTGGGAATTTCTAAGGGGTCTCATGGCAAAAAACTGAGGGGGCGAGTGAAAGAAAACACTGTCAGTTGTGGGTTCAAGTTTTCGTTAAGGGGAGAAGTAAGTCCAGAACTAGCAGATGTGTCAAACGACAGCACATATTGCACTTGCTACGGACTGACTCTGAGGAGACGATGCATTTCTGGCTTGGGAACAGACACCAAAGGTGGGTTAGCATTTTGTTCTTTAAGTTCAGCTATGCTGACGTAGTTAGTAAACTTCTGTGCAAAAGGAGTGACTATTACACAAGAAATTTAAAAACGAAGCATTTTGGTGACCAAGAATAGGTATCTTCGTGGTCACGCCTCACTGAAATGCTTTGCTAGCAGGGCAGCAGCTCCACAGAGCGCTGGGATTGCCTGTTTTTAGAAAGGAAGGATTGGATGAGGGATGTGACAGTCCTGGGAGGAGGACACTCTTCCCGCCAGGCCCTCCTGCTCCGGTCCCCCCTGGCTGCAGTTCCTACTGCTGGGCAGCGGGGCAGGAGGAAGGCAGCAGTGCAAGGGGTAGGTGCTGCACCTGGGACGGTGAGACTTGCTGCGGTGAGGCCCTCCCCGAGAAGGGTCTTGCCCCAGCCCAGCCTGAACTCATCCTAGAGTGGTGGCCAGTGGGCCCCCAGGACAAGGGGCAATGGGTACAAGCTGAAACGCAGGCAGTTCCAGCTCCATGTGAGGAGGAACATCTTGCCTGTGAGGGTGACAGAGCCCTGGCACAGGCTGCCCAGGGAGGCTGTGGAGTCTCCTTCTCTGGAGGATCTTCCGAACCCGCCCGGATGCCGCCTTGTGCCCCGTGCTCTGGGTGTCCCTGCTGGAGCAGGGGTTTGGACTAGATGATCTCTGGAGGTCCCTTCCAGCTTTAACCATTCTGTGAAGCTGGAGTTGCGGAAAGAACACAGCAGAGGCCCGCGAATGGCAGAGTGATAAAAATGGGGCGCGATGCTGCCCGGGCCTTGGTGCATGCGGCGGGCACCAGGAGCAGGAGCTCCAGGCCACATCCTGCCGCTGCGCGTGCGACACACGGAGACCTTCCTGGAACAGCAGGGAGCAACGCGGGCCCGGGTCGTCCTGGGGCCGGCTCAGCACTCCCTGCTCCGCTGAAGCCCATCGGAGGTGATGGAGGTGACGTCCCTTTCGGCACTTGTGAGCGGCCAAACTAAAACCAGACCCCAACTCGCACCTTAAATGACTCCCGTGCCAGGCCTGGCATCTCACAATGATTATGGCTAATGCACCTTGTGCTCTGGAGGATCAACTTCCCGAATAAGGCCTGCTCCTCCCCTCCGTCGGAGGCCTTCCCGCTGTCCCGTGCCTGGGAGAGGCGGCAGCTCTTCTGGAGGGAGGCGTCTCCGCTCCCTCCTGTGGGTGCCACAGGGTCCCCATGGGGACACCATGGGCATGATACAAAACCCTTTACTCTAGCAGAAGGCATTAGGAGGTGCCAGCTCCCTGGTAAGGAATCCCATGCTCTAATTTCCCATTTCCTCTTCAGCTTCTGTCTAAAGACAAAGCTTAAACCCAGGGCTATTTTGGAAGCCTATGAGTCCATGTTTAGCAGTGCGTAATAGATCACGATCAAGAAAGTAGCATAAAATAATAGTGTATTGGATAAAGCGTCCAAAGGGGAAAGTGATTTTGTTTTCTGAAAAGTCTGAACTGATTCCAGCACCTATTTGCTTTGCCCATCACAACCAAGGTCCGCAGCAAAAGCTTCCATAAATCAAAGCAAACTGGCATATGGAATTTCCTGTCTGTGCACCAGATTCAAATATGATTGCCCTACCTTTACATCACATTGGTGTGCATACATTTCAGTACTTGCCAGGCTACTGTTACCACAGAATCAAATTCAAATAGATGAACACCTTTCATTGATTCAAAACAGTGTACTAGGAGAGTATGATTACTCAGAAAACCAAACAGTTCAAAGTCACTTTCCAGGCTCTGAACTATTTTTTCCCCAGTTAAAAACCTTCTACTTTGTCATAAAATCAGGATGAGGGAAGTTCTCACTACTTTCTTCCATTACCCATATTTTAGGAAAAGGTGTGCAGCAGTTCACAGTACTTCTCAGAGTTCAATACTGCAAGATTAGGAGTAGCATAATTGTTCATAGTGCTGTTCCCCCAGTAAAGCTGCCTGTTTAAACCATTTCCTCACTTTGTAATTCACTATTTCCTCCAGATTTTGCTTCTCTCTCACTTTGCAGGTGTACTTCTGATGGAACTTCATTTTGCAGAAGGGCCCTCCCAGAATAGCCAGGCCAGGAGGCTTCTCTGATTTCTCACTGCACGGTGAGAAACTCTCCTCCCCAGACTTTAAAGACACCCCCTCCAAGTGAATACTCTTTGCATGGGCTCTTTCTTACAACAGCATTTTTCTATACAGGGACATTTGAAGAATACAGAACAAAACCAAAACAATCACTACATGCTTTTTGTTTCAGGAGCATCAGTTTTATGCTACTGACCAGCTCTTATGTTCTACGACTCGCAGTTGTGGCCAAGCCTGCACAGAGCCAGCCTGGCTCTTCCCTGCTGGATGTTCCCAGCCTCCTGGGGAAGGCTGGGCCTCCCGTGCTGATATAAGTTTCAGTGTCTTTGAGTTTAGTGTTTTGGGGAGGATTTTGCCCTGCTGATGCATCCGCGAGTGCTCCAGCCATCCCTGTGAGGGTCTCCCCTAGCCCCCATCTCCAAGAAAATCACATGAAGTTAAAACTCAAGAGTACTCAAATTCCTTTCCCACACTCGTGTGAATGCAGGGACCCTGTCTGCCAAGAAAGGAGTCGAATGGGTTATTCCTATGGACTGCGTCAAACAGAGCTAAAAGAAGCACTGAACCTTACTTTGAAAGGCACGTGAAGGAAATTAGTGTTTCATCTTGCAGAATTAAAGAAATTCCTCCGCCTGAAGAGACTGATGCTGTTCAAACGATGTTAAAATTCTACAGAAAGAGCAAGCTGGCACCTCCTGTGCACAAACAGCCTCCCGATTATGGCAGCTACCATAAGCCGCAGGATAAACGGCCCGTGCTCTGCCTTAAGGTTGCTGGGCGGCTTCCCACCATGCGGCCTTCCCGCAGCGCCGGGCGCAAGAAGCAGCAGTTACCAGTTTAGTACTAGCTATCATCTGAACCATTACTGTGTGCTTGCCTCCAACCAGCTCCTCAGCAGATCAGCCAAAAAAAGTTTAGATTTTTTTCCCCCCCATTTAGATTTCTACAATCTCTTTCCAAGAGGGAATTGCTTCAGATTCAGAAATATTATTGTTGGCTCTTTCATGGGCCAAAAAGCCCCTGTGTTTGCGAGGACACCAAGTATTACGTCTTTTACATTCTGCTCTTGCTGCTTTTCCGGAGATGGCAGCCTCTGCTGCTGCCCACTTCCACCATGGTCCGATATCCATGCGCAGCCCCGACGTCTGCTCCGTGCTCCTGCTTTCCGAGGAGCTTCTGAAGGTCTCTTCCAACCTTAAGGATCCTGTGACTCTGTGCTTGAGATGGGGGGTTTGGAGCGCAGCCCGAGCAGCGCTCACACAGGGCAGCCCAATGCCACGGGACCCCCGCGGGCTCCCCCGTGTGCTGAGGCAGGGTGTTGGTGCACGGCTTGCTGCTCGCAGCCAAAGCAGCCCTTGCACCCATGGCATCTCAAGGAGTCTTGCTTCTCTGTATCTGCTTCTCCGGGGTACTGAAAGCACTCCGACTTGGCTTGGCCAGTCTCCAGACACAGGATTGCTCGTCATTAAACAAACACACTTCTTGGCCAAGTTTTCAGCAGCAAGCTCATGAAGCAGTAAGCAAAAAACCTACAAGCCCCTCAGTCCCAAATACAGGGGACAGCCATATAAGCTGGAAAAAAACCCTAGTTTAGCAATAACTTCTCAACTAAGACCCTCATCTTTCAGCTCTTTCATTTGAAAATGAAAGGGATACTAATATTTATTGATTTCTTTGCTGCTCATTGCAAATTTGAGCTGTGTTTTTATTGCAAAAACTCTGAGTTGGAAGAAATATGTCTGCTATGTGGTTAGGTCAAGTTCATTACCACAGGATATAACTGTAAAGGCATTAAAAGTATTAAATCGATTTTTGAAATTGATATATGCAAAAAAAAAATCCAAAGAGCACTAGTCAATCAATTTATACAGTGTTTAAGTATAGGATTTTTTATTCCTTTTTTCAGTAGTCTCTCAGGAATTTTGCATAAGGATCACTGTCATTAGGAAGAAGGCTAAGGTTTACCTTCAGGTTAAAGTCCAATTTTGGAAGTTTAAAATGAAAATAGATTAAAAACCAATGAATGAAATTCATTGGTTTAAAATATGAAAGTGATGCGTGTGATAATGGGCCTCTCCTCAGATTGCTGGAAAAGCCTTACAAGTAATTTTTGAATATGAAGTTAGAGTATTATCTTCCTCACCTCTCCCCAGTGCTGACACCAACCTTAGCTGCTCTTTCACAACCCTATTCTGGGCTTACCGGGAGCTCCATTCAATCCTATAGCTCTGCTCATGGTCTTAGGAACACACATGGAGAAACAGCTGTGCTGAGGTGGGTTATGATGCTACCAGAAGGGCTTGGTCTTCCTGCAGAAGCTAATGAGACAGGTTCTGCTTCCAGAACACGTACGTGGTCTTTCTTTCAAGGAACAGACAGATCTCTTGCTGTGCAGACGGCTCCTGTTTCGCTGCCAGGGCAGCTGGGTAAGTCTCATCCTCAAGCTGCATGGGAAGGTTTCCCTCAATGCTTTATGACTCATCTTGGATAAACTCCACTGTCTCAAAACACAACAAAAAAGGTGGTTCATATGACTCAGCTAAGAACTCACATGTGCTGCTGTGCATGTCCCAAGTCCTCACTCGGCGTGCACATCAACAGGTTCTAAGGAGTCAGCACTGCCCCAGACCAATGCAGTGGTTTTCACAGTTTAGGAGGAAGCTTTTTTTACAACTGCCAGCAGTTAAGAGCGTGCATCATCTGCCCTTCTTGGAACCATAGGAGAAGAGAAAAGGAGTTGTTCCGCCCTGAGGTTTTTATGAGTGGTTGTTACTCTTCGCCCTTTAAGAACAGAGCTCAAACCATGTCGCTCTTCCCAATTTTCCATACCAAAAATAAAATGAAAAATAAGCACTTCCAATCTCTAGATGTCTCTTTATATTATGTTAGACAGTTGTTACAGATCCTTTAAAAGGTTACCTTGGAGGGACAGACATGGAGGTAGATCACTGTCCTTGGAAAATACATTTGAAAGAAAGCAAACTAGACAACATGACAGCAATGTTTCTCTGCAGCAGTAAGTTGTGGTACTGAATTTATCTCATTATTACATTTAATAGGGAAAAACAGAGTGGCTATTTACTCACACACGATTTTATGAGAGGAACAACTGAAATGAAGAGCACACTTTTAGACAAGCTGGTATTACATCACATTAGTGGGCCACAAAAGTGTTAAAAAATCTTCTGAGACATGAGAATGAAATCACATTCTAGCATGCTTTAAATAGCTTAACTGCTATTCAAAGCGCCACAGTTTTCAGCTATTGACAAAGACGATGATATCTCCTGATCTGGAAAATAGAAAGCATTTAGCAATAAGTTAAAGCTAGCCTACATGTACGTGGGCTAAATACTAGGCAAGGATTTTTCCCTTTTTCACATTTCAGGTGAGAGTACAGTTTGCCATTTCTGCAGCACAAATATCCTTGTACAATGCCCCACTGAAGTCTCACATCTACTCTGCAACAGAGGGCAAGAATAAACACTTTTCTTGCAGAAGAACCACAAATGGTAAAACCAGTAGTGTTTGTTTGTCCCTTTAATTACATGTTTTCCGCTTACCACGCAAAAACTGCAAGCAGAGCCTAGGGATTCTTCTGAGCAATATGAAACCTTGTGGTCTCATGCAAGTTAATACTGCTGCTCTTTTTTTTATTTTATTTTATTTTTTTTTTTAAATAATTATCATCATCTGTTTTCCCAATTTTCCCAAGCCCAAGACAGGTTTCCAACTGTCTCCATGTGATTATAAGAGGCTTGGGGGAGAGAAAGCTTCACCTCATTATTTCTAGATGAGACAGCCTGGCTGCAGGCTTATCTCAGGTCAGGCAAGCCTAGGGCCACATGAAGTTGGTTGCTTTTCTTTGGAGGCATTGGCAGTTAGGCTAATAGCAACAGTCACATTGTCCAAAGCTAAAAGGGACAAACAGCTCTCATTGCCCTCCTATTTAAACACATGGCCAGTGAAGAAATCTATGTTCCCTTTTTTACCTCCTGAAATACATGAAGCACAGCTGGCAGTAACAGGTTCCCCACGGTGTTGCATTCATGCCTCTGTTGTCCTAAAGCATGGTGTCCCATTGAATGCCTAGGTTCCTGAAGCTCAATGGAGAAGTTAAGAGTGCATCTCTCCACGCTCAGATAATGCACAGATATCCCTTTTTAACTTATAACAATCATCCTGTTTATATTTCCTCTCCCGCATTCCCAAGCTAACCCAAGACAAGCTCAGTTCTGTGGCAATGTTTTCACATACCTCTCCCCTGAGAGGGCTGCTGCAGCTGCACAGCACACTGGCAGCTTGCGAGCTGTACTCCGATTCAGTATGTGGTTTGAGAGAGGGAATGACCGCTTTACAGATTTGTCTCTTTTCAAGACATTTAGAAAACCCCACTGTCAGCATCTCGAGTGAAGAAAACAGGTCAAGTTTGACATCTTCAGACCATAGTAAAAGCACTTAGACGTGTTGTTCAAACAAACACCCCCACCTCAAGTGACACAGTGGCCTGCAGTCTTCCTTGATCCATCCGCAGAGCAAGAGCTGGGTTTGCCGAGTCCGGAGTCACGCGTTGTCTTCCAGAGGAAACACTAGCCGGGTGCCCCTGCTCGCGACTTCCTGATCAGCTGCTCCCAAATCTCGCTCCAGAGCTTCCTCTGAGCTACTTTTTGTTCTCCTGCCATCAAGGCTGGTGGTAGCTGTATGGGGGCCAGAAGAACCATTAGCAGTTATTGTGGTATCACCGTATGTCACGGTGAGGTCACCATCATTCAGAATAAAATCAGAATCCTCTTCTCTAAGTTGTTCTTGATTCTGGGAAAGAAAAATAAAAAAAAGAAATCTGAGCACAGTGCACAGCATTTGGTATTTGTCAAAAATAACTGAACAAAAAGATTTACCTGCCTGTCAATAGCAGGTAAGCAACAAGGACTTGAATCTAAGAACTTAGATTATGAGACTGGCAACTTGGAAGCTAATGCCACTGGACACTTAATGGAAGTACACAAGAGATGGGGTGAATACATTGCTTTTTACGTGACAGATTAAAAGACAGTAGAGGAAAAGATACTTGAGACAGTCATTTATCATTTTATCATTCCAGATAAAGTCGCGTTGAATCTGTCACTAATTAGACAGAAGTTCAGAAATAAGTCATGCAGACTGGTAAGAACTCATTAGGCCTCAATTATTTGCAATCAAGGCCTCCTCCTCCTTTTTTTTTTAATAACTGCTCATTCTGTTTAGCTGGTACTAAATTGAGACTTACCTGATGTATTTCCTAGGCTCACTGCTAAGCCTAGGAAAGAAGGCAAGCCTTCTATAGGCAGACGCCTGCTTGAGGATTTCGTGTGCAGCGCCGAGGCGCGTTTACTTGCTGATGGCCCCAGGGCACCGCACGGAGCTGCTGCCGCGGCTCCGGAGGCGCCTTCCAGCTCTGCCTTGCCCTTCCAGAGCACGTCCTCGCAGCAGGGACCTACCTGGGAGCTGCTGGTGGGAGCAAGCAGCGCACTCGGGCTTCCCCCGAGGGCTCAGGAGCAGAGGCCGGCACGATACGGACACGAGAGGGCCACAGGTCTGATACCATGTGGCAATTCCTAACTCAGTCTTCTCTGTTTTGCCCAGGCTACGCTTACCTGTCCATAAACGGGATCAGCTCCAGAGAAAACAGCGACCTTTCTCTCAAGCACAGCCTTGCTTGAGCCAAGCTCCTCCTGCTTATTTCACTTCTGAGTAACACTATCAGCAGCAGGCAGCTCACTGCACATATTCCCCTGAGCACACCTATCAACCATCCCACGTAGTATATGGATGACGCTCCACGATTACAAGCACAGGGGATGCTTGGATAAACCTCCTGGGCTTCACGCAGCAGTAACAATCCTTTCAAGGCCATCAGGGAATGTATCCAAGCAGATCCCTACAGACTTGATTTTTTTTTTCCTAAAAATAACCCTAAAATAACCCTAAACTGGCCTCCACAATCCCCTACCATTCTGTAGGGGCTACTGCTTCATTTCAGAAACACAAGTCTGAATCTCACTATTTAAGCTGACAAACTAGAAGGATGTAGGTATTACCCAAAGCTACCCCTGCCACAGACTGAATGGTTTTAACATGCTCACCCCGTTGCCCTTCACAGCAGTCTGTCAAATTCAGGGTAAAAACTGGTAGAGATGCCACGTTCCTAAGAACTCATGCTAAAAATGTAAATAAATTCTGACAGTTCTAAGAACTTCTGACTAAAGCCAGTCTGTATCTCCTCTCAAGATGATGCAGGAAGCACATACAAAGTAGAGCACACATATGAAACTGTAGTGGTGGTCACCAATGGAAGTGGTACTGTTAGTCCTTAAGGCAGCACAGACACCATGTATGACAAAACCTGTATCGGAAGAACTTGTGTCCCCAAAGTAAAAGCTTTAAGTAGTAGTATGCATGCAAGAATGTATTATGACTTAGATCTAGTGCTCTGCTTTATATTTCTTTGGTTCTCAAGTACAAGTTCATCAAGGAAAGTGCAGTTTCCTCTATAAAGCTAAAGCAAATAAGGAAGCAGGGAGAGGGCATTACAGAACAGCTTTCTTATCCAGATTGAGAGTTATGTCCTCTAAGCTTATGTGGACAGCAAAAAGAAATTTCCTTCTTATGGGAAGGAAAGGAGAGAAGAGAAACCCAAACCAACTGTGAACAACAACAAAACCAAGAAAAGAACTATACCAAAACAAGGTGCTTCATCCGGGAGACGAGCTGATGACCATACGATTTTTTCAAATGGGAAAGAAATGTTGGTGGAAGGTAGAATTGCTCTAAGTTTTCAAAGCACATGTCAGAAGGAGGGGAATAAAGATTACCTACATTAAATCAGGATAAATTAGAAAGTGCTGTCAAATGCTCATGTAGCAAAGGCAGTTCCAGGAAAGAAAGCAGCAGTAATGTTTTTCCACAGCCACTATAAACTCTGTGGCTGCAGCAGCCTGTCATACTTTTCAGTTCCAGCTCTGTTTCTGTTTGCGTGCCATCTTCAGAAATGCTCAGCAGTGCTCCCAGGGGCACGGCGTTAAAGCAGTGGGAAACCTCAGCAACAAAGAAGTGAAAACTTCTCAAGAGCAAAAATAACCCCCTGTACCTCAGCCCTGTGTGCTGACTCAGAGCCCTCCGTGTGCCCCAGGTCACCCCGTGCGTTCAAGTTTAGAGGAGGGCCTCACACTCCGGATTTGGTGGTATGTGGATTTCTTAACTGCACTATATGACTCTCACACCTTCAGGCTCTCTTTTGCATCTGTTAACAAAAATGTTAAAAAGCTAGAGAAACAACAAAATAACTGAGAGCAACACACAATTACATCGCCAGTAATATGTACTCATCTCTTCTTCTCCTACAGTATGTAGGTGCCACAGCCATTCAGACCTGTGGCTGAATGAGATCCACTTGGTTTACTGCTTCATCTTGCAGCATATAAGTGTAACCTCCTTAGATCACATTTTAAAACCCACCCTCAAAAGAAGCTCAAAATATTCTCCTAGTCCTAATACAGCAACACAAAGCAGGAACAAGAGGAGGGAATACAGTGTCAATGGTCTATATTACATACCTTGCAAAAGGAAAGACATGCAGCCTTGCAAGCATTTTTACTACAAGCAATGAATTATGCAGTGATGAGGCTAACACCCCAAAGATGGTGGTAGCAAATAAGTTACAGAACGAACCCAACTAAAGAATAAATTTGTTTAGTGTTATGTTAGTTAAATATGTTAAATATTGTTAGATATGTTAAATATTGTCAAATATGTTAAATATTAAAAACAATAAATGCGTTTGCCACATATGGCAACAATGTGGCCATACAATGGCAACAACAACACATATAGCTAACAATGAAGAAATGATGAGAAAAAAGTCCAACCTTGATGGTAAGTAAAAGCAAAAGCTGGCATGTTCTTTCTGGTTATGTCCTCATCATAAGTAGATGAGGTATGTGAACCTAAGTGCATGAGTAACCACATGGGCAACACAGAATTGAGTTAATTGGTCTGATGGATGCCTTCCAGGCTAGCTCTATTTTAAGATCTCCAATGGTATTGCAGAGATGGGAACAAGCCAGTTTCTTGCATTAATAATAGCTCTAAATAGGCAGTGAGAGTTTTCAGCTTTTTTTTTTTTTCTTTAATTTTACTTTCAGGAAAAAAAGTAGTGTTCTAATCATTTCAGAACCAAATGTAAGGAAGTATTTCAAAGTTGCATGTGGAACTTTTAACTTGTAGGAGAAGATTAACAGAAGCCTGGTGCAAGACTGCTGGTAGATTTGCAAGTACCTTACGGACAAGGAGGGATGTCTGTCAGGATGCTGACAGAGCATTAGATGAATGAAGCATTAACTACTGCAAGATATGGCTGCAAAGGCACCACACTGACCTGCTCCACTGAAGTAGCAGGTACCTGATTAGCAGTTCCTGAAATGCAATCTTGAATTTTGCTATGGGAACAGTCAAGGGAAGTTCTACCAGATTTCCTTGTGGCATGGGTACAAGCTTGTCAGGACCTGCTCCAAAGAGCACCTAAACACAACCTCAACAGTGAAGGAATAATCTTGCCCGAAAGCACCAAAAGACACCAGACTACTTTGAAGTGATTCATTAAGAACTAGCTTGCTGATTAGGCCTGTCATTTCTCAAGAGCCTTTAATACTATTATTTATGTATTACTTGAAAATTAAGAGAACGTCTTTGATTTCTACTAGCAAAAGCTGTTGCCTCAGGGAAGAGCATCTTAAGTTTTTTCCGCCTTAGGACAAACCAGCACTTACAAGATGTAAATTGTACCACTTCTTCAAAAACTACCCCTTTGCTCCCCTCCAAAAAAGCAACTACAAAGGTGGCAAAATCCCCACGAGTATGGAATCAGTTTACTTACATCATAAACCTGAGGACTCGTCAGGCAGCGAGCGACCAGGCCACACCAGCTCGGCAGCGTCGTGGTTAACGGAGGGCCGCTGTGAGTGAGAATTGGCTTTAAATAACTTTTAGTAGTTAAGGAAAATAGATCCGGGCTTGGAAACCGTGGTTTAAAATAAAAAGACAATTAAGAATAAACTGTTCAGTAATTGCATATAAACCAAATGCAAATTTTTCAAATGTATCTGTAAACAATAGCAATTTATAAACAAATGGGAAGCAACTCCCTCCTCTGTGAACACTCTTCCCTTGATCCTGTTCATTCACATGTTTTCTGCACTGAGAAGTAGCTCCCTCCCTTCTTAAAGGTTCGTATAGTTGCAACATCTCTGACCTTCGGGCTCCCTGGAGCCAAGAGAAGCATGCAACAGGAAATGCTCCCTAATGTTAATAATGTCCATCTGTTTTGTAGCTCGGCTCATGGCATTGAAATCTCAAACTGGAGATAACAGGATGGCACGAGCATGGGGCTCAAGCAGTGAATAAAGCACAGCCACCCGCCCAGGGCCCTCGGAGCGGTGCAGCCACCTCACCTGCCCACTGCTATCTCGGTCAGAGTTGCACTGATCCAACCACAGCTCCCTGCAGCCTGCGGAATTAAGTGTAATTAAGGGGGAATTCAGCTGTAATTTTCCCTTAGCATTTTCTCTGCTCACTGCACCTGCTTGGGGCTGCAGTTGAGCTACTGTCAGTTGAGAGGAGCATCAGTTCTGTCAGCTGCTCCTCTTTGTACAAGGCACATTCACTATGTAAGGACAGGGGAAGGGGATGTCTCACCTTCCTTCTTAAAAAAAGGCAGCCAGCCATAGCCTGGCACTGCTCTGCTCCCCAGAAACAACTGAACAAACGATCAAGTACTGAAACTTCTCTGAATTTCTGCAATATAAGTGACTCATATAATAAGTTAAAAATACACTAAGTAGGGAAAAAAAAAGAAGAAAAAAAAGAGAAAAAAAAAGCAAACACTCAACAGAAAGCAGAGTTATACAAAATCTCACAGAACTTAAGCAAGGCTATCTAAATAGCACAACAATAGTTTCTGATAGGTTGTACAGCACTGTATATACATCCACGGGCCTCAACATCTATAGGAAGTTTGGGGTATACTGAAGAGATTGTGATGGATCATAGGTATGCTTTTTAGGTCTAAAACTTCCCATATCTTTGATGGGATCTTAAAACATCTTCGTCACAAAAACAGAGAGCTCTTCTGAGCAAGAAGCTGAGAATTAGACATGCTCAATGAACTGGGAAACCAGATGGTGGTGAGCTCTGAGCTTCTGCAAAAATGAGAACAGATTAGTACAACAGATCAGAGAATCTAAAGTGGTTCTCTGGCTGCTGTCTCACTGTTTAGCAAAGAGCTTCAGCCCACAGACTTGTGTCTTGTTCTTGGCAAACGTGACAAGTAC
>JAVCKT010000097.1:0-17632 GCA_032273925.1 Rhynchotus rufescens | reverse complement strand
GGCCCGAACCGGCCCGAACCGACCGGAACCGGCCCGGTCCGCGCCGCGCAGGTGAGCGGCGCGCCGGGCTCGCGGCCACGGTGCCGCCCGGGGCCGGCTCCCGTCCCTGCGCGGCCGCCGCCTCCGTCCCCGCCGCGTCGGGCCCGTCCCGCGGCGCTGCCCCCTTCTCCCGCCGCCTCCTCGTGGCCCGTTACCGGAGCCGCCTCGGGCCCGGCCGCCGCAGGGGCCGCGGGGTCTGCACGGGCCTCCCGGCGCCGGTACCGGTACCGGGGGCGACCCCGGCGGCGCCGCGTCCTCCTTCCCCCCCGGTCCCGCTGCCCCTCTCGGGGCCGTTTCGCGGCGCGCGGTCCCGCTGCCCGTTCCCCAGTTTTACCGGGTTAACGTGTCCCGCGATGCCGGCCCGGAGCTCGTGGCTCGAGCGTCTCGCGCAAAAGGCTGGGTTTATTGTTAATCCGCGAGCAGGGTTTTCGTGGGCTGCTCAGGGAGGCCGCTGCAGTTTCAAGATTCCCCGATTTAGGCTTTTTTTTTCCCCTATGGATTGACCGTGGGTACCACTGCATCCTCAGTAGCTTAAACATCCTGATAAAATACGGGCCTTTTGAAAGGCCTGGCTTTGCCGGTAAAGCTCCGTAGGCAAAGATACCGGTGAGTTTTTAATCTTGACTTGTGGCGCGGTGCCTTCCGATAAGCGTGGCCGTAAAGCAGAGCTTTTATCTCAAGCTGCTGCCCTTTAACAGCCGTTCTGAGCCATCAGGAGGGATAATCAGACAAGTCTGTTCCGTGGGGCCTCGTGCCAGTCAGGAAACCGGACTGGGAGAACTGGGTGCTGGAGCCGCGTGGAAAACGGCCTTTGCGCTGGCTCGGAGCAGCCTCGGAGCATCGGGAACATCCCGTTCGGGAGACGGTGCCTCGGAGGAGAGGCAGGAGGTCCCTGTGCTGCGCTTAGGAGATGCTCTTGGTTTTCCTCTGCTTCTCAAAGCCTGATGCTCAGTAGAGCGCTACGGAAAGGAGGAGAAAGACATTAAAAAACCCCCTAAAGATTCCGTAAAATGCTGTGAATCACACACAAGAGACTTTCTTTGATGCTTTTCTTTGCTCTCAAGCAAGTTGTTTTCTGGATTTAACGAATCTGCCCCCCTACTGGGGTGAGTTACCCCTGGAGCTCCAGTGCTGCCCTCCTTGCACCCCTGCCTCCTTGCATGGCTTGTGGTGCCTGCAGGAAACACAGAGGATACTAAATATCTTCTAGGGAGCCACCAAAGTGAGCGCGACCGGGTGGTCGTGGCCGCTTCCAGCCCAAGGAAATCCTCTTATTTCTCCGGTCTGTCCAGCGGCTTTCCCAAAACCCGTGTTTCTGTAGGCAAAACTGCCGTGAGGTGACAAGCTAAAGAGAGGAGCTCTTGGCGTGTGGGGCCCTCTGCTCTGCTGGCCGTGCAGAGGCTTCTGTGTCTCCGTAAAGACGCGGAGCAGGGGGAACGTATAGAAACCGGGAGGGTTTTGCCTGTGGGGCAGCCCGGGAAGCAGCACCCAGCCTTGCCCGTCTGGCACCGCTTACCACGGGCACGGAGGTGAGATCCCAAAATGCTGCGAGATTAACTTGTATCCTCCGCCTGTCATCTGAAGGAGTCGTGCTCGCTTCCTTGCCTGCCTTTGGGAATATCCTTTGGGAATATCCTTTGGGAATATCCTTTGGGAATATCCTTTGGGAATATCCTTTGCCGCCCGTGTTTCATTCCTGTCTTGCCCCAGCGCAGAAGCCCCGGCAGCCACGTCTTGCCCCCTTGCAACCACAATGGAGCAGATGGAGGGAACAACCTGTTCAGGCCTTGGTATCTCCAGAGCATCAGGTGCCCACGTTGAACCAGATTTTTAATTCAGCCCTCAGAACTTTAATTAAGCCCGTGCAACAGCCAGAAAAGGAGGAGTTGCTCGTTTAGCAAGGCACACTTGCTAAATAATGTGTCTCTAAAACTGGGGAGTGTTTTTTTTTTTTATAGGCTGCCTGTTATTTGTTTTGTCCTCATAATATAGGAGCCTATCACGAGGCTGCTGTTAATTAGGTTCAGAAATTGCCTTTTGACCCATGGGCAGGAGCCAGCACAGAAGTGCCCCAGCCGCGAGCGTCTTTATGTTGTGTGTGTTTCCCAGCATGGGGTTCCTGCCCTGCTGGAGACTTTGCTCCCTATTGCAGCTCCCTTGGGAGCAGGTATCCCTCTGATTTATGGAGGGAGACGTGGAAAAGGGAGAAAAGCAGAAATAATCATGATATGTAGGCAATAAAAAGAGTTTAATGGTGATGCTCTTGAGAAATCACCTGCTGATTAGCTGATGGTCACGACCTGTTTGCTTAGATAAAGGCCGTGCTCCTCATAGACTGCTGCCAGCTGCATCGAGCTGTGTGTTGAATGCAAAGGTGATCCCTGAAGGTAGAGTAATAAACATATGATTTTCTTAATTCATTACCAGCTGCTTGAAGCCAGCTTGGAAACCCTGCAGCTGGGAGCCGGGCTGCTGCGTGTGCGCCGTGGGCTCTGCGTGGCCCTGGCCACGCCGCTGACGTTCTCCTGGCATCTGTGTCATGTAGAAGAGCTGAAAACGGGCTCGTGTTTTGAGGACCCTGCTGTCCTGAGCCAGCAAAGCCACCTCGTGTTTGTTGCTCAGGGTCCCGCTTCATCTAGGTTGGACTTTTACTGCTGTTGCAAAGCCCTTCTGCTTTTCAAGCCTTAAGCTGGGTTCAGGAGCTGCCTTGAAGGCTGTAGAAAATATTATAGCTTGTCCACAAGTGTGAGCACAGACATTTAATTAATGAATTCAAGTCACAGATTTGTCTCCTGCAGTCGGAATTACAGCTCAGGCTCTTGCCTGTGCAAAGGGACAATGTTAAATGATGCTGGAGGCCAAAGAAAGTGCAAAGAGCTGCAGGTATCACTGAGCTTAGTAGTGAGGGGCAGCGTCTCGAGTTTCTGCGCTACCCGAAGGCATCGGGAGGCAGGAGATGAAAAAGCCCTTTGAGTCTCTTTGCCTTGGAGCCGGAGCTCGGATTTCGCCCGAGCCTGTTGTTGTCCGTCTAACGTTGCCTTTTGGGAGAATTCCCACCTTGTGAGGGGTTGGTGCTGGTGAGGAAGCTCTTCCCAGAGCACTTGGACTTGTAGAGCCATTGGAAAGGCAGAAATCCTGTGGGTCCTCACAGCACCCTTGAGGAAGGAGGACGTGTCACCGGCGTGTTCTGCTCTAAAACACTGATGCGATGGGATGGGGTCTGCACTAATGTCAGGCCCTGCTTTATCCGTGGAACACTGAATTTCTGCAGCCTCCAAGAGGACGGTGTAACAAAGTAAGGGGGAGATCTTGACTGTCACCATGGTACAGTAGCAATATTTTCAATATTACAGTCTTTTTGTAGTACCTAGTTGTGAAGAACCGTCTTGTGTGAGGCAGTGAAGCTTATATTTTATTTTAAAATAAAAAAAGCTTAATCTGCTTCTTTCGTTTATAAATTTATTGTTTATTTTGTAAATTATTTTTTACTCCATACCTCTGTAAATCATTGGGCAAGAGATTGCGTAATGATTTTTAAAAGGTAAACACTAGTAAAATTTACACAGGGCTCTAGCTTTTTATGCTACTTCTGCTTCTGAAAGAAGGTTGGTTGCCTAGAAATGATTATTTGGTGTAATAGGTGAATGCAGGGGCTGCTCCCTCCCTTTGGAGCCGCTCTCCTCCACTCTGGCCGCGAGCAGGGTGTTTTGCACCTTCCAGAAGTTGGTGTCAGCAAAATGTTTTTAATATTCAGCGTGCGTTTGTAGCAGGCTTGAGCTGAGCTGTATTTTAGCTGCAAGAAAACCCCAAATATCTATTCAGGAGTGTAGAGAACGAGCGATTCCGTAATACCCGGCAGTACTCTGCGATGCTGCAGGTGAGGCAGCAGGAGCTCCCCGATCCAGCCGTTTTATACTGGGAAGAGCCATTCCTGGCTACAGCCCTCCTGGCTCTCCCAGTGCCAGCTTTGGCTCTCCCGTAGCCCTCAGTGAGTGGATCCAACTGACTGACTCAGCAAAAACTTCTCCTTATTTGGGCTGGGTTCATTTTCTGTCATCGCAGTGAGCCAGGTGGCCTCGGAGCGGGTCAGGCCAGAGCCAAAGCCGGTGCAGAGGAAGAGCAGGCCGGTTTAGCTGGCGGTGGAGGGCACTAGCTGGCCAGAACGCCGGCTTTTGGGAAGCAGGATGTGTGGGGAGCATGTCAAACACGGTGTGATTTACTCGTCCCCTTGGTAAATTATGGGGTCCTTCCTGAGGTTTTTCAGCTGAATGGTGAAGTGTTTTCTCTCCACGTTAGCACGGGGATGCTGTTAGGTGTCGGTCCAAAGAGGTAGCCTCTCTGGTTTGGAGCAGACCCTTGCCATCTTTACATTCAGATATGGGAGTAGGGGGGGCTTTAATTTCCCTGGAAGTCGAGAGAGAGGAAGAAAAAAGAAACCCCCCTTCTCTTAAGAACAGAACAGCAGAGCAGTACTGAAGAACAGTGAAGTTATCCTGAAGAAACAAAAGGTCTTAGGGAGCTGAGGCTGTGGTGAATTCCTCTGGAGTACATATTTTGTTACTGATTAACCCGCTAGCTTATGCCTGGAGGGGAAAGAGTTTTTTACTCCCGAGGAAGAACTTGAATATTGCTGCTCTTTTACTGTCTTCTTAAGGTAGCTTAAGGCTTCTCTTTGAGTTGGCTGGATTTTATTGTAGGTAGCATTTCTTGCAGGACCATGATTCTGTACAGAGGTGAGGTGCTCAACAAAAGTGTTTTGTGCCTTTTATTGCACTAACTTTAACATATTCAAATACATAAATGTGTTTTTCGCAGGATGGAGCTGTTTTTAATAAACCTCCTGCAGAATGACAGGTGGTTGGCAGGGAAATGGATGCAATTATCCCACAAAATTGTTTGTTTGCTGTTGGAGAGACGGCCTGTACCTGTTTAGATGTATTAGATTTATCAGGGTTGAAGTTGTGGTCTCAAACGTGCGTTTTCCATCACAACTGAGCCCTTTTTGTTTTGATTTTGATGTGATCTACCCGAGCAAGGCAGGAGTCAGACAGGTCTTAGGTGAAGATGTTGCACACAGAAGATGCTGCTTGGAGACCACAGGATCCAGAGGAAAGCCAAAGGCAGCTGAACAAGGGGTGCAAATTAAATTAAGAGGTCTGAAGCGAGTGGAGGAAATTCTGGTATAATTCAAATACAATTGACGTTATATTGATGCTGTATTTGGAAGCACTTAAAGCCTGCAAAGGGTTGTTTGGGGCTTATTAGGATTATTTTCGCGTTCTGCTTTTGCAGTCTCTTCTCCCACTCTTCACTCTCCATATGCCCCATCTCCAACATCTCATTTTATTCAGTAGAAACTGATTGCTGTCAAATTTAGTAGCTCTCTCCAGTTTTGCCTCTGAAAGAGCATACGGGAGACATCACTTAAATTAAAAATAATAAGTTGGGGAGGAGGGTGTGAGAGGTAAGCAGGTGTGCTCAGAAGCAGCTTGGCATTAGTTATATAAGGAACGCTCCTATGGAAGCGTTAGCACCTTTTATGGCAAGAAAACCGAAAGCCCCTACGTTTCAGCAGCTCTTAAAAGTTCAAGTTCCAGCTCTAACAAATGGCTTCATAAAAACAAAGCCGCTTTGTTAGCTAATAGCTGCCCGTGGTCCAGAGTTCGTGTCTCATCCTAATCCAGTAAAACGCAGCCTTGCAGCACGTGCTGCTGTAACCTCGCCACCCTGGCAGGGGGTACCCAATTTGGGGGAACCTCGGGCAGGTTTTGTGTTGGGGGAGACGAGCCCTTTTCCCAGCAAATCCCACTGGGAGCCGCAGGCCGTTCCAGCGCGGGCCCCGCGCGTGGCAGCGGAGCTGCTCCTGCGTGGGTTTCCCCCGGGACGGCCCTTGGAGGGCAGTTGCCTCCCTGGTTGTGCCACAAGTTTGTGTCTCGAGGCCAGTCCGTTTGTGTCGCTGGGACTGCAGCCAGATGCACTAAACCTTTATAGAGCAGCAGCAAGCAAGGATCGCTCTCGGCTCCTCCACTGCCTCCCTGTTGTGGTTTTCTCTCCGGAATGCTTGCTAGATTCCACCTTGCCCTTCGGAGATGCCTATCTGATCGAGAGGCAAACCTGGCGTGCCCGTGCCAGTGGTGGCATTTTTGCATCAAGGGAGCTGGCACCATGGGCCGTGTCCCCTCTGTTCTCTCCAGTTTTGGGGTTGGATGCAGCAAAGGTGCTTACATGGATGAAGTTTCTCTCTTGTCTGCTCTGTCTGTCAGGTCTCCCCGCTTCTAGGTGAAGGATAAGATGTGTGTATGTGTGTATATATATAGATGTATATAAATACGTATGTATGGACTCCTGCTGTGGGTGTCGTAAGCTTGGGTGCTGTCGGACGCAAAATGCTCATTACCTGTGCGTGTGAATCAGCAGCCAGGGCAATAACGCAGAGAAACACCCTCAGCAGCAGCCTCATGCTGGGTTTTGTCACGTAACTTTGATAACGGTGCTCTTGAAGGTGATCTCAGGTTTAAAGAATGGATTTAAAGTGTGGGCAGCTTGCAAGGTGGGCAGAGAGGGGGAACCTGTTGTGCCGCAGTCCTGCTCTTCTGCTGTGGCTTCATTCCTTCATCACCTGAAAAGCGCCGTGAACCCCTCTGGTCAGTGACAGAAAAAGAGATGCTAAAAGGAGTGGCTTCTCCATGCAAACGTGATGTTTTGGTAACTTTCTTCTTCTGACCTTTGCAGCAGATTTGCAGTTACTGTTCGGGCTTCATGAAGATAAATTCCTGGAACTGCTGACCTCCCCACCTCCCCTGTCCTTTCCACCATGGACCAGGATTACGAGAGACGTCTCCTGCGTCAAATCAATATACAGAATGAAAACACGATGCCTTGCGTGAGTAGAAACATGTCATACATCTTGGTCTGACTATTAACTTGTCGGCCTGGCGTGTTTTTAACTTGAGCTTCTGTAGGCTGTGGAGCCTCATCTGTGCAAACCTTTGAGGCTGTGACTGGGTCCCTCACAATAACTTAATGCAGTTTCTGCAACCTAAACTGAGTTTGTGCTTAGAAGCTTTGTTGGACTTGAAATAACTTCATGTTCGTATGTAGTGATGTCTCAGTAAGTACACGTGGCACACAAACCTGGAGGCTAACAAACCAGCCTCAGAACTGGAGAGTAAAGAAGCCAGAGAGGAAGTTTTAAAGAGAAGGGAAGGTAGTGTTAATGTATGTTGCTTCCTATGAAGGTTATGGAGCAAAACCTTGTGGAAGCCACTTTGGGACACATGAAGGATACGAAGGGGTTTGGGAGCAGTCGGCACAGACTCATATGGGGCAAATCACACCTGACAGCCTTCTGAGAAGGCTGGTTAGCTAAAGGGATGAAGAGAGATGTTGTTTACACTGATTTTTAGCCAGACTTTTGACAGTCTTATCCAATATCCTTGCAGCCAAATGAAAGGTGGGTGAAAATCTAGCAAAAAAAAATCTATATGGGCTCATAGTAACAGGCAGCAGTTGTGAAAGCTTCCTGTCGTGCTCAGCCAAGATAAGCGTGAGGTCCCACACCTAGGCCAGAACAATCCTGCGCAGCAAATCAGGTTGTCACCGAGTGCTTCATAAGGCAGCTTTGCAGAAGAGGAGGGGTGGCACCGTGGCCGTGAGTCAGCAGGGTGTCCCTGTGGCCAGGAGGGTTGTCTGTGTCACGCTGCTTTTGTGACAGCCAGCAATACCACACTAGTAATTATTCCTGTTGTCCCCATGAGGTGACTTTTGGAGTATTCGAGAATATTTTCTAGAGTATTTTGGAGTACTGTGTGGTGTTTGGATTCCAGAGTAGGAGAGTGACAAGGCAGAGCAAGTCCAACACAGCACGACATGGAACAAGGGGTGCAGGGAGCTTGAGGAGTCTCTGTCCTTTGCAGGACGGAAAACCCGGCTGGATGAGACTGCCACCCTCAATCTACCTTTGAAATCAGCCCTGTTCTGAGAGAAGGTCCTTTCCCACATAAATTATTTTCTTAAAGAAAAATAAATAGACTACAGTCAGGGAACATGCCACTTACCTTAAAGGAGCCTGCCCGAGTCGAGGCTTCCAGGTATTGACAGTCCTCCCTTGAGCAGGATTGATGAGAAGGAGGTTACTTTAATTTGCTCTTTAATTCGCCAGAAGATCTGGCGATTGTTGAAATATGGTGTGCTCATTAGCTCTGTTAAGAGAATAAACCAATATTAGCTCTTCTAGCCTTATTTAGCTTTGACACAGCCAGTTTGATGTTTTTCAGACCCCTGCTGTGATCACCATTTGTTCTTGCATGTCTTTTATTCTTCAATTTAGGTAGCCGAGATGAGAAGAACACTGACGCCTTCCAACTCTCCAATGTCTTCTCCTAGTAAGCATGGAGACAGATTTATTCCCTCAAGAGCTGGGGCCAACTGGAGCATTAACTTCCACAGAATAAATGTAAGTTTTTTCCTCCTGTCTCCTAAAGCTCAAAGGTTTGGAATTGAGGCAGTGGTGCATCTCAGTGTGCCTGGCAGAATATCATCTGTATTGGGGTCTTTTGCTGTCCCAGAAGAGTTATTCTGACTGTGCGTGTCCTGGCCCGCATGGACAGCCTGCAGGCAGGCCTCTCACTTTGGTATTTTATATGTATTTTGAGAGGTTTCTGTATGGTGATTTCTTCCTTTCAGGAAAATGAAAAATCACCAAGTCAAAACAGAAAAGCAAAGGATGCTACATCAGACAATGGCAAAGGTGAGACCCTCTTTCCACTGCATATTTAGTGCAATACAGCTTTTTCTTTCAATCTGGTGCAATGTTGGAAATCAAAAGTGAACCCTTCCTCTTCTGTACTTGTGCCAGAAGAGTTTGTGGGGTGAATGCTCCCATCCCAAGGGTGCTCATCTCAGCAAGCCGCTGGCCAAGCGACTGGAAAGCAAGAGATTATTTCTACCCTAGACGTGTTGTGTCATGGAAAGGCTTTTCCT
Source organism: Rhynchotus rufescens (assembly GCA_032273925.1). NCBI lineage: Eukaryota > Metazoa > Chordata > Aves > Tinamiformes > Tinamidae > Rhynchotus > Rhynchotus rufescens. The sequence continues at coordinate 8,611 of JAVCKT010000097.1, read as the reverse complement.
GATGGAGTGGAAGGAGGGGAAACTTGTTACCAATTCAAGGTAACAGTCTAATAATCGGAGTTCTCTGCCCAAACACTTGCTTGGCTTCACAGATGGCCTTGCTTACTCTGCCTTGCTGAAGAATGAACTCTTGGGAGCAGGGATTGAGAAAGTTCAGGACCCGCAGACGGAAGACAGGAGGCTGCAGCCGTCCACCCCGGAGAAGAAGTCCCTCTTCACCGTAAGCCGACTGCTTTGTGCTCGAATCAATGAGACTGGCTGGGGCTTTTGTTAGAGCCATAAGAAAAAAGCCTGTAGCTCTGTCATGTTTCTAGTGCAAGAGAGTTTTTGAAGTTATTGTTGTCACTTTGTTACCATAAGCTGTGATAACAAAATCTAGTGGCCTCTAAAATGATGATGAATGTCTGTAGAAAGCTGCACACTTCCTTTTTGTTGTGCTGGCAGTGAAGCTGAGTTGGAATCAAGCTCTTTGAGCACCCTAAAACTCTGTGTAAGTGACGACATCGAGGTTTTGAGGAGAATTTTGGTATCATTTTGAAGTGCCTGGAAAAAGAAGGAACTGAAAAGGTTGGGAATTCTGCCCCAGTGGGTGCTGGACTTAGCTAGGCAGTGGCTACCAGCTGCTGTGCTGCGAGTTACCTCCAAGGTCCTGGACCTGCTCAGTTCTTATCAGATGGGTTTTCTCCCCCAGTATTCTCTCAGCACGAAGCGCTCCAGTCCGGACGATGGCAACGAGGTGTCGCCGTATTCCTTGTCTCCCGTCAGCAACAAAAGGTAATAAAGATTCCCAACAGGCTGTATGGAGAGAGGGTTGGGACAGAGGGTTGAGGTTCTCCAGGGGTTCTAAGGCAACCAAAATAGCAATTTGAATTAGTCTTGGAAGTCTGAGAGCTTAAGTAGGGACAATTGATCTCTCTGAGGATTTTGAGAGAGAACCCAACCTATATAGATACCTAACACTTCTTGGGCAACCTTCAACAAATCTAATTCCTTCCAGTCTTGTTTGTTGGAAGGAATTTTGCACTTTCTTTCTGTTTGTGTTAGTGTAGAAGTGCAGATATGCTTTGAAGAGTGGCTGCAGCAGTGTGTATAGTTGTCTACAATATGTAAAATCATGTAGTTGTTTTTGCATTTGCTCTTGTAAACAGTCAGAAGCTGCTCAGATCACCCCGAAAACCAACGCGGAAAATCTCCAAGATTCCTTTCAAAGTACTGGATGCCCCGGAGCTGCAGGATGACTTCTACCTGAACCTGGTCGACTGGTCCTCTCTTAACGTCCTCAGCGTTGGCCTTGGGACTTGTGTTTACCTATGGAGCGCCTGTACCAGCCAGGTAAACCCTAACCCTCTCCAGGGAGGGAAGTAGCAGTTGTAGGTGTTTTCCCAGCCCAAACATCCTTCCAAACGGGGGAATTTCCTGTGGTAGGGAATTCAGCACTTGCAATGCTCTGTCCCAAGTATTTAGTTTGTCAGACAGCTAATAGGGTGCTGTGGTCACAGATGTTTCTTACTTTGTTCTGTCTTATTTCCAAGGTAACCCGGCTGTGCGACCTGTCTGTGGAAGGAGATTCGGTAACGTCTGTGGGCTGGTCAGAACGGGTCAGTATAAGATGGTCAACCATGTGAACTGAAGCTATATAACCTATAAGTTAAGCTGGAGCTATATAACCCTTTCTAAGGAATTGTAACTTCTTGGGTCCCTTTTCTGTGTTCCTCCAAACTCCCTGCATGGTTTGGAGCAACTGTATTTGCTTGTCTGCACTCATTTCTCTGCTGATTGGGAGGGGATGGAGGGTGACGTGTTCTAGCTTGAGGTTCTCTAGGTGGTTGGTAAGATGTATACAAATGGGGAAGAAACAGTTCAATTCTCCAGCTTTGGACAAGAAAATATCATGAAAAATGTGTCCCAGCTAGACTAGTAGGTTCTCTTCAGTAGGCAAAAAAATGTGAGGTAGAAAAATATTGTATATATTTTAATCTTGTGGGTTTTGTCCTCCACATCTGGCTTTTGTTCTGGTTTCACCTTCACTTAATGTCTTCATGTCCACCTTCACTTAATGTCTTCACTGATGCTGAGTTTTGTGTTTGTCCAGGGGAACTTGGTGGCAGTTGGCACTCACAAGGGCTTCGTACAGATCTGGGATGCAGCTGCAGGAAAAAAGCTTTCCATGCTGGAGGGGCACACGGCCAGAGTTGGTAAGGAGATGAGGCAGGAGGCCTCGCAGCGCTGTGTCTTCAAACGGGCATTTTTTCCCTCTTATAAAGGAGAGTCTGCTTGAAATAGCAGGATTCCAAAATTACAGTAATTGATATTTATCCCCTGCTGCGTTTTGTGCACTCTTTAGAAACGTTATCACTTGGTAACCACTGTGTTTTGTTCTTGGGCACAGTGGGGCCAGAGTGGTTATGGCAGCGCTGCCCAGGTGTTTCCTCCACGTCTGGGGCGTTTTGGGTTTGGTTACAACATCTTTTTTCACTGCTGCTGGCTTCCGCTTTCGGGCTTAAAACGGGCTGCTTTACACGGAGGTTTTCCCTTGCCTCGTTTCTCAGGAACTGTTTGTTTTGCTCGCCGGTGGTGTTGATCTGATCCCTGGGCTAAGGTTGGGGAAGCGGAGACACCTTCCCGGCTCTATTTCTGTGAAGTGGGGTTAGGGAGGCCTTGCAGTGCGCAGCTCCGTCCTTCTCCGCGGGCTCCCTGCAGACAGTGGATAGAAAGGAGTTCCCCGAGCGCTCGGGTTTGTCGTCCCCGCCAAGCGTGGTGCCCGTCCTGCCTGCCCTGTCCCCCCGTAACCTCGTGGCTGTGCCCACCGCAGGTGCCCTGGCCTGGAACGCGGACCAGCTCTCCTCCGGCAGCCGGGACAGGATGATCCTGCAGAGGGACATCCGGACCCCGCCTCTGCAGTCCGAGCGGCGGCTCCAGGGCCACCGGCAGGAGGTCTGTGGGCTCAAGTGGTCCACGGACCACCAGCTCCTGGCGTCTGGAGGAAACGATAACAAGGTACCGTGCGTCTCGCCCATCAGCATCCCCAGAGCGTCTCCAAGACGTGCCGGGCGCTCTCCTCGAGGATAGTCAGTCTCCCTGAAAGCACAATCCTTAAACTGTTCCCTACATAGGTACTCCTAAGCTTCTACTCCCTCTCTTACCTCCCTAATAAGGCAAAAAGGCCGAATTTTAAATCATGCTTCCACATTTGGCTAATTAAAACTCTAAGGTTTTGAGCCCGACTAACCTGTACTTCCTGACTTTGTTTAGGTAATGTATAACCAGGTCCGTTGTAATAGTGCTCATGTGAGTGGAAGCAAACTGTATTTAAAAGCTTGTATAAGTTTTAATACCTCTAACTGAGGCTTGTAACTCGCTGAATACCATATGGAGGAAGCATCTGCTGGGAAGTGCAGCACCCAGGGCCCGTTGGAGAGGGTTGCTAGGTGGTGAATTTGCCTGAGGTTTCAGCGAGAGCTGTAGCACGTTCTTCCTGCTCGGAATATCTTCTAATAAACTCGAGCATGTTTCCAAATGTGTGCTGGAATAATCCAGTCTCCCAGACAAAAGAAAGTCCTGGCTATGCGTTCAGCGGGTCTTTGGCTTTGTAAGCTTAGCTTAAGAGCTGTTTTGTTTCCTTATTACCCAGCGGTGAAGCGGCCCCTCGGTTGTGTGGTGACGGGGAGGGCTTGGCTCCAGGGCTGCAGCTCCCCGAGCTGCCTGGGCAGGGCTGTGGGAACCCGTCGTGTTGCACAAGCGCCCCGCTCGATCCCCGGGCGCCCTCGTGGCTTGTGGGCGTTGGAGACACGGGACCGCAGTGCGACTTCAATCCCATCTCCTCCCCTCTGCCAGCTTCTCGTCTGGAATCACTCCAGCCTGAGCCCCGTGCAGCAGTACACGGAGCACCTCGCCGCGGTGAAGGCCATCGCCTGGTCCCCGCACCAGCACGGCCTCCTGGCCTCCGGCGGCGGCACCGCCGACCGCTGCATCCGCTTCTGGAACACGCTCACGGGGCAGCCGCTGCAGTGCATCGACACCGGCTCCCAGGTGTGCAACCTGGCCTGGTCCAAGCACGCCAACGAGCTGGTGAGTTCCTGCTCCCCCCGGCGCCCCGTTTCCCGCGGGAAGGAGCGCCATTCCCACTCCCTTCTCTCCTTCCAGGTGAGTACGCACGGATACTCGCAGAACCAGATCCTCGTGTGGAAGTACCCCTCGCTAACGCAAGTGGCAAAGCTAACGGGACACTCGTACCGAGTCTTATACCTGGTAAGCCCCACGTGTCGCCAGTGGGGACTCGCTAGCCGTGCGTTTGTGCTGTGCCTGCGTGCCGGGAAGAGGCTCGGCGTGCCGCCGGTGGCGCCGAAAGCTGCCTCTTGCCTAGGCAGAGCTGAGAATGTTGCCCTGCAAGCAGCAAAAAAGCCCCACGTCTGGTTTTCCTGCCTGCGAGGGATGCTTTGATTCGCTTCTGTGCAAATGTGAGGTTTTAGGAATGGAGAGCGAAGCCTGCCAAAACTCTTCCGAGGAAGCACCAGCATCTCCTAATTCTCTTTAAGACTTTTGCACTGTATTTTTTTCGTTGGAGATTGCAGGCAGGGGAAGAATCTGACACTTTCAGCCTTCCCAATGTGGTATTAATGGGGCTTTATTCCCGTTACACGGGGCTGGGAAAGGTGGTGTTACAAAACAGTACCGGCGTATTTATCATCCCTGAGCGGCTTCCAGTGCAAGTGACTAATGTTGCTGGCATTTGCCAGCTCCCTCACACTTCCTGTCTTAGCACATATTTATAATCCAGGGAGGAACGGCCTCGGTTGCAACTGGCTTGGATTTCCCAACGCAGGAATCCTTTTCATGTTAATTCCACCCATGTGTTCCATAACTGTGTGAATAAGAAGCAAGTGCTCAGATTGGCACCTCCTGAGGCTGCGAATAAGGCCCAGGAAAGCCGAGGGGGCTGTTTGCTTTCTCACCATCAGCCAAATAGCAAGGAGAGTCATAAATCCTCACCGGAACGCCTCGGAGAGAAGCTCTCGCCCTCAAAAATGCAGTAGTTGTTAAAGGTTGTTCTCTTCTCTCGCTTAGGCAATGTCTCCTGATGGGGAGGCCATAGTTACGGGAGCCGGAGACGAAACCTTGCGGTTCTGGAACGTGTTCAGTAAAACCCGCTCGACGAAGGTGAGGAGGCGCCGCGGGCACGCGCTGCCGTCGAGCATCCCTCCCTTGGGAGCTTGCTCTGTTCCGCTGCCTCGGCTCCGCAGGGCCCTTTGCCCCGTGCCAGGGCCGGAGGGGCGTTCGCAGGGAAGGGTCAAACCTTACAGAGCTGGAATGGGAATCACATGGAATGGATTCCCTTTGGAACGGATGATGGATTTCAGCCATCAAACGGAATAAGAGGTTGCACCGCGGCGTGGCGGAGCGTCGCTCTGCTGCTCAACACGGTGCGAGAAGCGCCTGGCCCTTCATGGGGAGCATTGCAGGGTCCCCCATCCCAGCCTCCCATCTTCCCACCGCATCCTGCTCCCAACCGCCGCTCTCCTTGACCACAGTTATCCCCTGGCTCCAAACGTGACCGCTCAGCGTGGTGGCTTGGCTGAGAAGTCCTGCGAAGGGCCATTAAAACGTGCTCTCGGGGAAAGCAGGTCGTGCCAGAAGCTCTGCGAGCATCTTGGGCCTCTCAGAGGCAGGGACGAATGGGATTCTCCTGGGATTCACTTTGAGGGAGCGCTGGACTTAATATTTGCTTTGTCTTTTCAGGAGTCCGTATCCGTTTTAAACCTCTTCACCAGGATACGATAAACCCTCTGCGTTGCAACCCAGGAGGGCCCAGCCTGACGTGCCAGGATAAAACCACTAACTTGGTGTGCATGGAACCCCAAACGATCAGCCAGGAGGGGAGTGAGTGTCAGTGGAGCGGAGGATGGATCTAACAGATGCTAATTAAATATGTGCTTGTGAACCACACTGGACAGTATTTGGGATGGGGCTCGGGAGGGCCAGGACTTGCCAAAGGTTTACGGACTTTTCCTTTGCAAGGGGGAACGGGTACAAGAGATGTCAAAGCAGCGCCCTGCGAGCCTTGTTCTGTGCGTGGAGAAAACACGTGGGCTACGGACCGCAAAGACCGGCGCGAGGCCGCCCCAGCCGCCGCGCTGCCTCCCCGCAGCAGGGACGGGCGCCCTTGCCCTTGTGCGCAGAGACCTAACGTGCTGCCTTGGCTCCCCGGGCCCTGGCCCGGGCACCTTTGGAGGTAGGAGCCAGCCAGGCTTTGTTGAGTGCAGCTGGGGCGAGGACTAGACTCCAGCCTGGCCCCCGCTATCCAAGGGCATTGGCGGCAGCCTGGGACATCCATTGCGTGGATAAACTGGAGAACTGCGTGTTTTTCTTGCGTTTTTCCCAAATAAAGCAGGTTCTACAGTGCTCGGTACAGTCCTTCCCGTAAGACAGTCTCACGTTGGCACGTGTGGCAGCTGCGGCCCAACCAAAACAGCCGGGGCCTCTGAACTTTCAAGGCAACTTAAGAGGCTCCACCTTGGAGGGAGCCCATTCAAAGCATTTCCAATTTGCCATTGCATGTTCCAGGTTGATCTCCAAGTTTTTAGTTAACGATGAGGAAAAACAATGTCTTAAAAAAGAGAGAGAGAAAAAAAAAAAAAATAATATTTGGAGCTTGCGCGGTGCCGGTTGTTGCAAGCTGGTTGCTCTGGAGCCTCGCTGAGGCCAAAGCAGTTGAGATGTGCCAGAGAGCTGCTGTCGGTCTGTAACTGCAGGCAGGTGTTGGGCTCCTTTTGCGCAGGGAGGCCCTGGGGCTTTTCCCGTCTCCGAGTGGAAGCCGGGCACCCGTCGAGCTGTTCCCTGCCCGTTCTCCTCTTTCCGAAGCCGCGGGCGAGGAGGGCGCCGCGGTGCCCGGCGCCTGCGGGTTGTTCTGCTTGTAGCGTACGGAGCAGCCGCTGCTGCCCCGCTCTGTGCCCGTGCCAACGCCGCCCGCTCGGGCTCTCAGTGTTGCCCCTGTTCCCCTGGCTCTGTACATAGACCCCCCTTCTCTGTAGAGTGAATAGTCAGGGCTGTTTTCCCCTTTATTTTATTTTTTTGCCACGAGAGCGCAGGGAAGGGTGGAGGTGGGAACGTCGCCCCGGCGGTGCCGGCCCCGGTCGCAGCCCGGGCCGCCTGTACCCGGCCGGCGGTGCCGCTGCCTGACGGACCCACCGCTGGTATCTGCGCCACCACCGGGGCACAGCCGCCGCGTCGCCCCCGCCTGCTCAAACCCCGTTTTCCACATGAGTTTGAACCCCACGAGCACCAAGCCCCGAGCCATTTGGGGAGCCCCGAGCGGTCTGGGGAGCCCCCCAGGGGCACTGGCCGCGGGGGCGCGAGGCCTCCTTAGACCTCCCTCTGCGGCCGCCTCTTGCCGCGGGCACTGGTGGTGGTCCCAGCACGGCGGGACCCCTGGGAAGCCCTGAGGGGCTGTTAATTATTGGGCTCATTCAGTTGGGAAGTGGCTTTGAACCACGAGGCCGGCGGCAGGGCCTGGCACGGGCTCTGTCCTTGAAACCCTCCGCTTTGGGGACAGGGGCCCTGGGCCGCGGGCGCCCCGACCCGACGGGCCGTGGCTGCCCCCGGGGGTCTCCTCGTGTGTCCTGGGCTCCCCCCGCACTTGTCACAAGGGCCAGGAGGGGTCTGCGCTGCCCAGAGCCCCCTCACTTGCCCCCTCACTTGCCCCCTCACTTGTCCCCTCACTCGCCCCCCGCTCGGGTGGCACCGACTCCATCGCAGAGCCCCGTGCAGCCCGCGCAGGGGAGCACAACTGGTAGCCTTGTCTTTATTCTTATAATTATTATTATTATTATTATTTTCCCTGTTCGTGTATGACCTGTAAGCGCTGAACGGTGCGGGCGGGTTGAGCTAAGGGGCGTCCCGGCCTCTCTGCGCCCAAGTCTGCGACCTCGTGGCATTTGTTATATATAAAAGGCATCGTATGTGGAAAATTATGGAGCGTTGTAACTTTTGTTTTTCCCCTGTAAAGCGATCTAACTGGCATTAAACACGTTGTGAATTTACGCCTGGTGCTGTGTGGAAATGGTGTCTGTGAAAGGGGAGGGGACGGCAGGTCCCCGCGCGAGCGGTGGCAGCGCTGCGGTCCAGAGCCCCCCGGCAAAACTGCCCCGCTTGGGGCGCACGGAGCAGCTTTGCCCCCGCTCGGGCCCTTCGTGCCCCTGCCCGCTGCCGCCAGCTCCTCTTTGCCCTTCCTGTGGTGGGAAAAGTGGGAAGGAGCAGCCGGCAGCGGGGAGGGAGCCAAGGCGCTGGAGCCCCTGCCCGTCGCCGGGGCCCTGCACCCGGTTCTGGTTCTGGTTCCGGCAGCGCAGGGTCCCGCAGAGCCGGCAGCCATGGAGCGGGGCTGGCACCGGCCCTACGTCCCGCAGAGCACCCTGGAGAGCGACTTCCCGCAGCCCCTGTGCAGGTGGGAGCCGCTGCCCGCCGCGCGGGCGCTGCCGGTGCCGGCCCCAGCGCCGCACACGGGTGTCCCCGGCCCGCAGTGACCAGTACGTGACGCTGCGAGGCCCGCGCGCCCCGCCGGTGCCGCGGCAGGCCCTGCGCTGGGCGCTCGGGCCCATGGGCCGCGACGCCCGCGGCC
>JAVCKT010000096.1:23946-35531 GCA_032273925.1 Rhynchotus rufescens | reverse complement strand
TGAGGCAAATATCTACTGAAATCTTGACGGAAGCGTAATTTGATTTATCTAAGAAAGAAAATCAAGCACTGTATCAAAGGGAAACATCAGGTTCATCTTGTACAATGTAATTTCATTTCCTCAGATAATGAAGTTGAGATGATTATTTTGAACCCCACTAAACCGGGTTCCAGTTCTTCAAGAGCTCAAAGCAGTAACAGTTCTCTGCAGCAAAACTCTAATGGCAAAATTACCTGTGTGGCAGCAGCAGAACCAAAAATGTCCTTCAAAAATGTCTCATGCAATCAGTTAGTGTTTCAGGTCACCTGGAACAACGCACACAGTACCATGGGATAACTGTACAAAATAAAATTTATCTTGGAGAACAGTACAGTTTCTGGCAATGCTGCCAATGTGTGCCCTAGATCCAAAGAAAGTCACTTAAAGACACCCTAAGTGGTCAGAAGCAGTGATGCACAAGTCTTTCCTTTTCAGATCCACAAGAAGCTTGCATACTTCTAGGGTGATTTTTCTAATGCATTAGAAGGCTCCATCCAAGCTAGCAAGAAGCACAGTATACACCTAAACCCCTAGGAAAAACTGCAACTGAATTTTAGTATTTGAAGAGTTAATTTGCCAGCACTGACCAGGACACTTCTCTGCCGACAGAGATCACGTTAGACACACGAGCTCCGAAAACTGCATGGTTTGGATTAGCACCGCTCAGATTGGCTGCTCTCCCCCTGGCTTCCCTCCCTCTGCCTTGACCCAACAGAAAAATGAATTGTAATAAACGCACGATATGCATTCAGCTTCCTTTCTATTATATCTTATCCCTGGTCCTCAATAAAATAAACCTTAACGCAAAGCCCAGATCTTGCTCCCTGTTTTTACTGCACCTGCACACTGCTTAATAAATACTGTTACCAGTATGAACCATAGCACTTGTGTAGTTGGCGGTGACAGAATTACAACATGCACATCTCCTCCTGAACCTTTAAATCCAAAATTAACTAGGAATATTTCTTACAAACTTAAAAATAGATTGCAATTCTTCAGTGTCTTAATTTTCGAAAGAGTGAACAAAAAAGAAATTAAAAACAACAGTAAAAAGCTACATAAATATACATAAAAATGAAAGAACTGATCTTTATAAGAGCTCAGCATCTGCTACTCCTATTCTCTTATGAGACCCAGCCAAAAAGATTTGCGAAGTTTTTATTGCCAGATCTAAATTTCATTCCACAGGCACTGGATCAAGTCTTTAATCCTTTACTTAACCACAAAGAGCTCTGCTGAGGAGTATAATACTTCCAAAATAACTGATGGTATCCTAAATGTAGAAAGCAGTACTTTCCAGCATGAGCCAAATCCTGTATGTTTTACTTTTAAGTAAACGCCACAGCTGATGCTGTAGGATTCACACTGATATTTTCTAGGAAAGTAGAAAAATCTCCAAAAAAACAAATCCATGCTTTAGAAGTGGCAGACAGTTTAGAGAAACAATTCAATACTGGTACTGAATTAAACTGCATGTATAACATTATTTATATACGCTTAATTTATTGACTTAGGACTTTACATTCTTATATTTCATTACCCACAGATTTTAATATGTATTATGAACTGCGTTCTTACCAGGCACCAACTTTATCAGATACATTTCCTTAATTCAGTTCCCGCCATCCCAGATTTTCTGAACTGCTCTTCTGCATGGTGCTATGGTGAAAAGTGGCTGAAATGCATCAGAACAGCTGCATGCTCACACAATAAATTATTATCAAGATTCTAAGGAAAATGGAAGGTGAAAATTGCAGCATTCTTAACCATCACAGGAATTATATAGGAGAGCAGCCTTCCCAAAAGATTAGTGTGACAAAACAACTATTTTTAAGTGGTTCTTAGCTTCCCATCAAATTATTTGACATGATTGTTATCACAGCAACAACGTTCTATTCTGTGACTACACTTTTTTTTCCATCATACTTCAAGGGCAGGCAGCACAACAGATTTCACAAGCAAGTTGTGCTCCAGGTGAGCTGGGCTTCCTTCCCAGCAGATATATCTAGCAATTTAAAGGGTATTTCTATCATTGTCGGACAAGGAAGAAAAAATAAAGCTTGGAAAAAAGACTCCAAAACAGCACTCAAGTACATTCATAATAATTCAGTAATTGCTCTACCTACTTGCAATGCAAAAGGTAGTCAAGATAATCTGAATTTTAGAGGGAGTACTCTGTGGGGTCAGCAAAATAAAAACAAAAGTAATAAAAAATATTCAAGAGATTACACCATTACATTTTGCATACAAATATATTGTCTTCCTGGTGTAATTCAGTGGGTTTTGATCCAACATGTTTTCTGAGATTTACATACAGGGATATTTTCACTGACAAGATGTGAATAGTGCAAGTCTAAATGATCTTTAAAATACCTTTAAATACCTTGCAACTAGTTCTTTCTGCATTTTTATACTAAAGCTCACTAATTAGAGGTCTTGGGATGTCAGAAAAGCAGAGGTGTTCATGTGGGCAAAGGCAAATGCATGTTGCAATTCAAATTACTCCAGTGGTTTGAAGGGAACACTCTTGTAAATACTATTTGGGTTATTGTGTCAGGCAGTGGAGGTTTCATTTTGTGGTTTAAAGCAAGAATAGCTACAAAACATCTGCCAGAAACCAGACCAAGGTTATCTAACCAACAAAGCAGCTTATAAAAGGTCTCTTATCATACGCTCAAGGTACATGATTCTATAAAGCCTCTCAAAGTATCATGCTTACAAAATGGCACTTCTCACAGGTTCAGAAAGTCAATATAATTGCACAGGAAATAGGCCTTTGACAAGTCAGAATCCACGACGGGTTAAAACACTCTTTTCCTAGGAGACTTCAGCAGAACAGAAGCAGGTTTCTCATGCTTTTCATACTTGATGTCTCTGTGACCTCTTAAAAGTAGATCAAATTACTGAAACACCTTGATGACCATGAGCAGCACTGCATAAATACAAATTTTTGAGACTGAAAAGCTCAGTATTAATAGCAGCAATTGTCCACTGCAAGCCACAGGGATGCTTGAAGGATGCTCTTGCTATTACCATTCCTCTCCCCCTTCAATGGGAACAGCTCAGCCACACCAAGGAGATAAAAACATGTCCAAAGAGGCTGCTCCCACCCATGATCCAGTGAGTGGATGTAAATGCCCATTATTTGTTTGTACTGAATTATATCAGATGCATTATTCAAATCCAGCACACAGTGGGGGAAAATAAACAGATCCCCAGCAGGTAAACATCAACATACCCATTTATCAATAACGCAGTTAGTTATTGATATGTAACCTTCAAAGCACTCCTGGACATCTGATAAAATGCAGTACAAAATGCCATCATACTCTGCTCTTACACAGGCTCCAAGGGAGATCTTAACATCCACCATCCATTCAGTTTGCATTAACTTGCTGCAATTCTCTTCAATAATTACATAAAACAGAACACATATAAACTCCAATAAAGCAAACAGACCACTGTTTTTGTCATGATTTGCTATGTACCTGGCTGCCACATTGATGCTCTGTGGCTATTATACACACATGGCAGCATCACTAAGGCCACTTACCTATGACAAACCAAGATACAATTACTTTCCTCCCAAGGAAACCTCCCTAGGAATCAGCTTCATCCTGTCACCCTGATTCTGGATCCATTTGCTCTGTTCATTGCTGCTTCCTTACTATACTCATGAACTTTCACAACTCTGGAAAAGAGGAAGTGATTAATATGAACTAGTTTGGGAAATTTTGCCCAATTCCAAACATACTGAACAGGAACATGAACATATCCATGTTACTCAATCTGGCAGCATTTCTAATGCGCCTGCAATGGTGAAATTTAAGGCTGTAATCACTAACACTGGGCAGAAGTGATGAAGATTGCACATCCCACCACATTTTGCATTAGCTCTCACACTTATTGTTGTTTGTATGGAGACAATCAGTGGTAATAATAAAAAGTCAAGTCTTGTTTTTGCCTGTTCTGTTTAGGCCTTCTAAGCAGCTGCTGCTCACAAGCTGCTGTCATTCTTCTCATCTGTATACACAAGGTAGAAATCCTTTTTCCCTACAGAAAATAAATAAATAATGTTGTAAAAAGGCATAACTGGGCACTAGAATTTTCAAAAATCATGCCCACTAAAATATACTTAGATAAACATTTTGAAACAATTAGGGGCCAAATCCATCCAATAAAACAAATCTCTAGTACAAGAAATAAAAATAAAACAAATCCCATCCATTCAGCTCCAGAAACTTTTAGAAAGCAAAAGTAAAAATGTCACATAGGCTGTTATAAACTGTAGCACTGCAGAGACTGAAAGTCCAGCAGAGTAATCCTAAAGGACAATCAGAATTCTGCCAACACTATGTTTTTGCTGCAGAAATCCTAGGTTCACGCTCTTCAAGGTGGATTTCAAGTCCTAGTGAACAAATGGTACTAACTCAATTGGATCGTGCACTGTTTGCTGTGTCAGAGCTTTTTGCCAAACATACATATAATTTTTCTTTTTGCTGTATGGATAATCAACCCCAGATGGCAATTTACATAGGCAACAGCATAAAGGAATCCACACTCTGCTGGTGCTCTCAGCCTCAATCAGAGCAAGCACGGGCGTTTGAGAATGTCACTGTTTATTTTTAATTGCTGTGTCCCTCCTTTGTGCAGGTTCAAGCGGTCAAAGACGTCGCAGTCCATTAGCACAACTGGAAAGTGATGCCACTTCATTTGGCGAGAGAGTTCCTCAAATTTAAAAAGCAGCTGGTTTGCAATGTCCCTAAATGCCCAGTGGGCACCAGCTGTCAATCTCAGTTACCACGGGGTCAGGGCAAAGAAAGGTCAGAGGGAGTCATAAACCGCAGCGTGTTGTGAAATGTGCTTCCTCCGCTCCCTCGTAGGCCTGAGAAAGGCCTGACCTTGCGTGGGTGCCGCGGGCTGGCTCCATGCAGGGCGAGCAGGGGCAGAGCACAACGCACGACTCGAACCTCGCAGTCGCTTCCTCTCGCTGGCCAGCTGGCTTCCCTACCTGTGCGACAGGAGCTCTCACCAGCTGCTCCTGCCGTAACACCCAGCAGGATCTTCACCAGTACCACCCCACTCAGATGTGCCTCTTACAAACTGGTACGAAGATTAATCCATTAATACTTACTGAAAATAAACTGAAACTTTGAGGGAAGTGGTTAATGCCATTAATGCCGAGTGATCTGGCTCCTCTTCATCACGGCTCTGCTTATCAGCTACTCGCCTTTTACCTCCTCGCTCCGTGGAGGTAGCAGGGGTAGAAGCATTCTCTCTTTTTAAATACCTCTGAAAGTATCTTAAATGTGTTTTTGTTTTTTTTAAGTCTCTCCTACCGTGCTCTTGAATGTGCTCTTGCAATAGGCAAGTTAGTGACGTTCTTGTCTGATCCTCAAAGAATGGATTGCAGTTCCTAGATGTATTTCTCTAACACATTCTTGGATGTTACATGACGAGCTAATCAGTCACTTTTACACAGTGTGGTTACGCATTCCTCCTCTGAAAGGAATAATTACCTGGCTGTCTCTCCCCCAACTCCTGGAGCCCAAAGCAACAGGAAATTTGACCAGCAAGGGGAAAGGAGCTGCCTTGGCTGTGCAAGGCCCCTTGGTCCGCAGGCATCACTCACTGCCCTGCACTCCTAATCACTTGTCTCTCCTTGGAGCCCTCCTGCCGCCAGGTCCCAGACAGCAAGCAGGAAACAAAGGGAAAGGGACGGGAATCTGACAAGGGCAAAGCAGGGGAGGCTGCTGCAGCCCTAGCTAATTCCAGTGCCTGCAGAAGAGTAAGGCAGAGCTCCCAGAACAGGCTGCTTGTGTGAGCAGGACAGGGAAAACAGCCATCATGTGGTGTGTGCCATGCAGATTACTTTTAGCCAAAGGTAATCGTGATAAATATCATAGTGCCGGACAGCCCAGAAGGGTCTGAGGCTGACCTAAAATTGTCAGTTACCAGCACAACGCTCCAGCTGAGATCAATGCCTCACTTGGTTGTTCACCTGCCCATGAAGTACAAGCAAAGGTGAGGATGCTGCATGCCCAGTCAGTGAAAGAAAGAAGATCCTTATAACAAGAGCATTTAAGGATAGTAATGGCCTGGAAAGGTCCCATCCAGTCACCATCTCAAGTCTTGGCTCATTCAGGGCAAATAACAGACGGGAAAGTCAGCGCAGCCTAAAACCAGCACCTGTGAAATAGACTGTGCTTGTTTCAAACAGAAGGTAGCTTGATGTCTTTCAAGAAATAATATATTCTAAGGAAATAAAACAGGCCATTGAAATGGCCATTTTCAAAGGCCATTGAAAAGCCTCTCAGCTTTCTACATGCTCTCTAAAGCACCAGACTGCAGCAAGCCACAGGCTGCATCCCCGCAGCGCTCTCGGAACCTGCTGACAACAATTAAACACCCAGCACACAAAGGCAACGTGCATCAAGCCCGTCCCTGCCCTCCTCCTGGCACCTCCTCAGCTTCCAGCCACCTCCGGAAGGCTTCGCAGCCAGGGGCTTTTGCAAGCTGCCTCGCCACAGGACAACATCTAAAATGCAAGTAACCTCCCTGAAATGCTGTTCAGTCCGTGGGCATGTCCCATCCTGGAAACGTGTCCAGGTTGCTTTCTTGAAGTTGAAGATGTAACACACTAATCTAAACCAGCTTCCTAGCCTCTTCATCCAACTGAATTGTGCAGGTAACTTTATCAGCTGCCTCATTTAAAAATCTCAGTGTTTCTCTCTGTTATAAGCTCGGTTTATAGCAGAATAACAGGAAAATAAAGACACTGAAAATAACTGAATATATTCAGAGCGGTAGAGAACACTCCCCTCTTTGTTGAGTGCCTCTTTCTGTCAGGAAAACCGGGGGAGGAAGCAAAAATGAGAGACTCACCTTCAGGGCAGTAATCTCCACATTGTCACCAAGGCTAACAGAGCCAGAAAGAATAGTCCCTGTCATCACGGTGCCTTGACCCTTGATAGAGAAGCAGTGGTCGACTGCCATAAGGAAGTGTCCCGAGGGGTCCCTTGATGGCAGGTAAGCCTGAGACTTGAGGACCTGCAAAAAGATAAAAGCAGCACCATGCCTGGGTGAAAAGTCCTGACAGCCATAAAGCAAGAGGAAGGCAAGTGAATGATTGATTCAACAAGCTCCCTCTTTTACTGATTCCAGGCATCTCCCAGTGAGCTTGGGACACCCCAATGTCAAATTAGCTGCCCGCTCCACAGCGGAGATGTGCGCTTAACCACGGCAGCGCTTCCATTTTCTGCCGTGGAGAGACTGGGTGCTGCACATTCAGCTTGATTAGCAAAACTGCCTCGGCGATAAAGCTCCTGCCAAACTATCTAAACACTGCAGCAAAGCAAAAACTCCCCTGCCCTTCCCCTCTGCTGCTTTTTTACCCTCTTCCAAAAAGTGGATTTTTACAGCGTATTTTGCTACTTCAGCTTCTCTGATTTTGTGAGAACAAACTTGGAAACAGCCAAATTTTCCTTCAGATTTATGTGAACTTTTTTTTGGAGGATCAAGTCACTAAGGGAAATAGCTATATAAGAAGCATTTTCTAGAAACAAAAATCCAGGTTTAAGATTTGCATTTTCTTGAAAAACCTTTTGTTTCTCAGTCACGTACCCAACAATGATTAAGAAGAACTGGTTCACCCCTTGTCTCAAATCATCTTTGATCCCCATGGCTGTTATCGCTTTAGCATATATACCTGGCACTGCCTTTAATATATGATTTTAAGGTCAGGAACAGCAGGTGAAGCAGAACGATGGAGAGCGAGAGTCTCATGAAGGACAGAGAGGATAAAACTCTGAAGCTCTTGCCAGCTCTCCTACTATTAAGTCTCAGAGTTGATAAACAGCTGCAATATGGGCATTTCCTTGGAGGTTTTTAGGCAAAATAAATCTGTCGGGGCCTTGGCAAGAGCAAAACCAAAGGGGCACTTGTCTCCACCTCTCTGATGTTTTGGGAGCAGCCTGGCAGACCAGGTCACATCCCAGTGCTCCAGCTCAGCTCACAAGGGCCTGCAAGGCCAGTATGAAATTCAGTGCTTGGAAGTCATGGGGAAACTCCTGTCTGTGCAAGCCAGGCTGCTCTTACTCTAGGCCACACATCTCTAGATCTTATAATTTGTGCTGTACCCTAACTTTAGCAATTCACAGGTATTTAAAACCATGCAACAACCAGACTGGACCTTGACAAAGCTACAAAAAACAATGCTGTTGTTTTAGGGCTGCTTTGCACTGCTTGCAAGCAGCTGTGACGTATACGGAGGGAAAGATGATTTTCCCTAATGCTTATTCACAGAAGGGATGACAAGTCTAGGAGAAGCTATAAAGGCTCCCTACCTCAAGCCGTAACTCTCAATGTTCTGCCCTTCACACTGTAAGCTTTTCACCGTATAACATACCACATCATTTAGTTTTCTGGAAAACTGAGAATTTGTTCTTATGGGGAAAGTCAACATTGGTAGAACTAAGAATACTTGGGAAGCATCAGTTTGCTAAACCTCCTGTTTTGTAGGCTCTGATATACCCATAATTACACAGCGGTTTTCTCCCGCCAGGCCCTACCCCACGTAGGGCCCAGGCTGAACCAGGGCCGTGCTCTTCAGCTCTTGCAGGGGGACAAGCCTTGCAATGAGCAAGGCCACGCAGGCCAAGAGAAAGTTGCTTGCGTGGGGAAGGCACATGGTGCTGCTCTAAGGAATGGATTCTGCATTCGCCTGCGCCAGAGCTCCTGTGAAGTGTTTCTGTCTTAAAAATGAAGCTTGCCACAGGCCATCCCTGCACCTAGTCCTCAGACTGTCCAAGCAGAAACTGCAGAACCTGAGAACACAAGTGCTAAGCTCAATGTGATCCAAATGGGCCAGTTCTGTAACCCAAACACATTAAGTGCTGTATATAAGTATGTCCTGAAGGAGTTTGTTTCCTTAAATTTGGCATCAAAAAACTAGTGAACACACTGGACTTTGTGCCTCAGCTTTCCAATCTAAACGCGGGATAAAAGTCACCTCTACACTTCATACTGGTGGTTCAGCAGTAAGTTAACGGTTTGCCAAGTGCTCAAGACCACAGTGATGAGTGCCAAGGAAAAGTCCAAGAGGAAATTAATCATTCTGAATGCAGAGCAGTATTTGAATGGAGCCATAAGGCCACACACTGAATAATGAGAGTTAAAAAAAAAAAAGTACCAACTACCTGCTCATTAGTTGAGCCCTATCCATCCTATGCACAGGATGAGGCCAGATTTATGCAGAACAGACTCATGCACTTGAGCACATGAAGGAGACAGACTCAGATGTGGAACCTGAGTGCTTGACTTCCTAACATTAGTTTTCTTAAATTCTGGGGGTAATTAAAAAAAAGAACACTCATCATAATTTGGCAGAAATTTAAGGCTACTTTAATTCACTATACTTAGTAATCCCTAACAATTTTAAAACACATTTCAGTACATTGATGACAGCTGTTTCTTGAGATGCAGCTGTTTAAAGGCACTGAAACCAAGCTATCGGAAAAGTACCTTTTTGGGACCCCTGAAAGAATTAGGTCCCTTAAAACTCAAACATTAATGTGTGAATTCCTTAGCATTAGATAACAGCATGGCATACCCAATGACTTCCCAAGTTTGAGCATATTTTATGGCATTATTATGTTCTTCAACAGGTACCTCAATTAATTCAGAAACACCTATTGGAGTCTCAGACTCTGGGGCTTCCGGTCCACCAGGCTTTGCTGCAACAGCAACAATAGGACACCCACAGAACCTGAAAGACAGAAAGACTCCCACTGTTAGACCACAAGTTTCCTACCAGGCAAATGCAAAGTACTTCCAGACTCATCTGACAATAAACATAAGGAAACTGCCTTTAATTCCTATTTATCTGCTTCGCCCCACAGTGAATAGCTGACCTTTTCTTCTGGAATGACAAGCATTTGTGCTTCTTGACTTTACTGCAAAATCTTTAATACAGTTCAGCTTTGCATTAGCCTCCGATTCAACTTCTCCTGGCAGTCAAAAGGAGGATTTGGGTTTATTTCAGAAGCAGAAAGTTCAGAAGTTTCAGAATTTACTATTTCAGAAGTTACTCCACCTTATTGCAGCACCTTTGTATTCAAGGCATTTACCCCAGACTAGCACTGCTTTCAGTTTTCACTAATCAGAACTGGCCTAGCTGGAGAGTCCTGAGCTTCAAAACACAGATGCAAGATGGCACGAGACACCTACCTGGGACTGCAAGGCAGCCCGTAAAGTGTGGGCAGGCAACAGCCAAATCCACCTCTGCTGAAACCCACATTTATGAAACTAAGTGATAACCATCAAAAATATTAAACTGTTGACCAGATAAAAGATGATCTTTTCAGTATGAAGCTTCAGAGAAGAACAGTTCTTCCAAAGCTGATCTCAGTCTAGCTCTTCTCTTGCAACCAATTTTATTAAGTCCTCAATATTTAGCAGCATTTTTAAAGCAGTTGCCTTATTATATAACATTTGCTTACTAAAATGCAAGCTATTTTTTTGTCTCATGTGACAACTTGCTTGACTACCATTTTGAAAGAGAGGCTGGATTATAAATCAACTCAATATTTCATTTTGCAGAAGTCAGGATTAACCATTTATTTATAAATATTTATATATAAATAATTTAAAGAATGGAATGCTGCACAATAAAAAAAGTGATTGGTTATCACAGATGGTTGATCTGTACCAACAGAACCAGACCCAAGTCATGATTGCTCTCATCCTTTTGAGTCCTTTCTGCCTTGCCAACTCAGATTGTAATCTCAAAAAGGGAAAAGACTGGAGGAAAAGGGCAGCACCTTCATAAAGGAAAGCTTCTAAATTCTGTACAGGGAGCTCATTTAATGATCAAACAGTAATGCAAAATATAAGGTATTCTCTCTTTTTATCTGCCATAACCCTGAGGCATCTGGGGACAAAGGATGATAAAACCATGCACCAAGAACTCTGCCACTGACCATAAAAGCCTGCATCAAGTATTCCAGGTGATGCATCATAAAACTTTTGGAAATTTATTTTCAAACACATACTTTTGGGCAACATATTGTAATAAATATAAGCTTACACCGAACCAGGAGCCTTAACTGCTGTTGCCATATGACAGAACAAGCTGGAGAAATCACATACTGCTTTGGAAGTTGGAAGTACTTCCAAACGTGATGCAGCTCTGCTACAACTGTCTTACTACATCACACTGATTTATTGTCAGTAGAGTTTAGACTCTGCTGGACGAAGATAAAAGCTGGCATGAGCAACAAATCATGACAACACAGAAATTCCATTCACAGGGACAGTTTGCTTTTACTTTCGTATCAATCTGTGGAATGAGCAAGCCATGATGAGGTCAAATTTGCAAGTGTCAAGCTATTCAAATATATGACAGTTACTCTCCTCTATTTTTTCACCTTCCACAGAATTGCCTGACAACGCTGCAGTAATTTCACTACCATAAATGGTGACACCTATTCTGCAGTTGCAATACACTTCCGATTTGATGCCTGTTATGGAATTGCCCACACATGCAG
>JAVCKT010000096.1:0-23936 GCA_032273925.1 Rhynchotus rufescens | reverse complement strand
CAGATTTTTTTTTTTTTTCCCTTTCTCATTAAATAACAATTCCTGGGAAAACATCATTGCTAAATGTTTGAGATCAGAGGCAGTTGTCAAATTGTTCAGCACAAGCCCTGCTAATAAACATAGTTTAGAAATGCAAACAATTTAAAGCATGCATTTGGAGACTCAAAGTGGAGGGGGAAAGAGGGTGTCAAGAAACAACCCAGGCCTGAGATGCCTGGGGACTGGCACTTTACAAGCAGCCCAGGGCCGCGGTGCTTTCAAAGCACCATAAAGCACCGTCACATGCAAACAGCAAATTTGTGTTATGGCAACAACACGTAGACATGTTCAACAGAAGTGCATTTGCAGAGCCAGAGTTCAAATGACTAATTAAAACATTACAACAGATCATTTCTCTCCAACTGGAATCACTGCTGTGATGCTAAGGGTTCCAAAAAGTCATTTTGCCTTCAGTTTCCATAACTTAACTTTCAAGACATTCTTTAAGACCTACCTGTATCCTAGCGTGTAAAGAGAGAGTGCACATTAATTCAGACAGTGCACATAAGGAAGTACCTCTGCATACCAGAATCCTTTCAAAAATTTGTGTCACCTTTATGTGCATGCAACTAGAAAGGCCTTTTTTCCAATCATGTGTAATATGACGGGGGACTAAATCAAGACTAACCATCTGCAGCAGCAGTTACTGCCATTCATGAAGAATAAAACTAAAATTTTAGTAGTATGTGAATACACTCAACTGTTAAAAGTTCTCAGCGTCTTCCTACAGATTGCAAATATTTACAGTTGAGAAATAGACTAAAAAATAAAATAATAATAGAGTGCTGATGAAAATGAATGGACCAAAGGACAACACAGCAGCTGGTGAAACAGCAAGGTCTCCACTGTCAGGACCGCAGCAATGATGGAGCTGAAAGGGGACATTGCTGGACCATCACAGATAAGCTAAACGGGAATTGCCACATGCAACCAAGCCTTGCTTTTTGGAGCAGATGTCATTATTTCTGCTATGCTCAGTGCTGTTCCTCACACTTCAAAATGTGATTTAACAGTTAGATACCTAGGAGCCAGTCATAGTGTCCCATTACAACCTTGGGCAAATCAACCTGTATCTTTCCATCTTTGAATGGACACTTCCATGATCCACTTCAGTCATTCACTTCAAATAATTTACCTGAACCAGACTGATGGCCACGAATTCAGCTATATTCTCCACATAATGTTCTATAAAAGTCCCATCATTCTGCTCTTTCCCTAATTAGAAGGATCGCTTCTTATCCTCAGTTAGGAGATCCTCTAATGTTTTCCTTTCTCTGAGGTTAAAAGACTTGCAGATCACAAACCAAAGTTCTAAGCCTATAAACTAAACAAGTTCTCCTTCACACAAATACTCTGGAATTGTTTTATAAAATCTGAACTAAAAGCACTTCTTTCAACTGAAAATCTTTGTTGTAGGAAAAATATTTCTTTACATATGATGTTTTCCAAGGGTGATTTTGATTTCTGGTAACTTTTCTACCCTTTCCTCATCATCTGTACAAGACTTCTCTATGTTTGTATTTCCTTTAATAAAAACAAGATTAGATGCGATTAGAAGCAATCCAAAGTATTCAGGTGAAGTAAAGAACTTTGCTGTTAACTTACTTGGTATTTTCCAGTGTCTTCTGCATTTTCTTAGTCATCTTCTCAATGGCACTTTGCCTCTTGCCCTCTGGAAGGAGATCTATTTTGTTCAGAACTACGACCATCTTCTGGCAGGCAATTTGCCCAATTACCAAGCACTCTGCTGACTGCGTCTGCATCCCTTTTGTCACGTCTATTACGAGCATCATCAAATCGATAATCTGGGCACCTGGAGGAGAATTCACAGTCAGAACTGCTTAAAAAGATTAAGCATCATTTTTTTTTTCCGAATAGCTTCTGTAAAACAACAACAAAAATATACACACTTAGACTCAAGGAATTTAAGCTATGCTATATGGCTATCAGATCATACAAAAGAGGAGCATATGCTTGCTCACACTTTCCACCATATTAACATTAAAGATGATATCGCTGCCAAAGAAAGGGGAAAAGGGAAAAGGGAAAAGGGAAAAGGAAAAAGGAAAAAGGAAAAAGGAAAAAGGAAAAAGGAAAAAGGAAAAAGGAAAAAGGAAAAAGTGACCTTGGCAGCAACACATAAATATGTGACATTTATCTGAACTCAGAAAGATAATATAAGCTAGGCTTCTTAGAAATAAGCTTAATATACTTAAGAGAAAGCAAAGTTCCTACCATTTCTTCCTTTAGAATCCAAAATTTGATATGAGTGAAAACAAGTTCACCTCATAATCAGAATACACATCTTGTGTCATAACCAAAAAATGAACAGATTTCGATCTCTGTTCTTCATAAAAAAGTTCTTAATTTTTAGGCTAGAGTTACTCATCATACTTATAGATTTTTAAATTCCTTTGCTGTACTCATTAAAGTCATAAAACCTTAACTACCTGAGTGAAGCAATATGAATCTCAAGGCTTTAAATAAATCAGTTCTCAAAGAAGCTTACAAGGAACGTTGGGAATTTCACTAGTGACGTTCAGACCTTTCCTGTCTCATTCCTGCTAAGATCTGAGCCCATTCTGGATCACCAGCCAGATGTTAATCTATTACACTGCTAAGAGCCATTTCAAAAGGCAAGTTTTGAGTAACATACCAAAAAAGTAAATTGCAGACGGTAATATAAAAAAGCTTATATTTTAAAAAGTAAAGCAAAGATCTTAAGCCAAACTACCAGAAAGTTTCTCAAAACTAAAATACAAAAAAAAAACCCTAAAACTAAAAACACATATCAAAAGCTAGCAAAATACTGCAAAAAGTCATATATGATGCAAAATTAGCAGAACTCCAAATTTAAATACTATTAGTATTTGCCTACAGCTTTTGATCAAAACAACACGAAATTAATGCAACTGTTCCCTGCCCTCTCCAACCCCACTTTCTTTTCTTTTTCTGTGCCTTTACAATAGCTGTCGCATGCAAATAGCCACCCTTGTTCTTAATTCCCATGAACTCAGGATAGGAAACCGTTCTGAGGCTGGTGCCTGGGTGAATGTGTGGGTGGAAACTACAACAAGAAAAAAGTTATGGTTACAAACGACCATTTTCAGCCTACTAAAGCTTTCATCTTGTTACAATGAACGCTAGAGCCTGTGAAGAGCTAGCTGAATAATTTTGACATTTGTGAAGTTCCTGCAGCTTTTTCCTGCAATCCTTTAAAAAAATTTCTCCAAGACAAACTGTAGACAGACATTATCCCCTCCAGATATATCTTTTGTTTTTACTGATGAAAAAAAAAATTGAATTTAGAACTTGCTTAAATTTTAACTTAAACACCATTGAGGCTGTGCAGAAGACTTTGGTCTTTGGTTATATACTGAACAGAAAGTGCAGTGCAAAGAAACTGGGGGCAAGAGGAACAAATAGAAGGCAAGAGGAACGAATGGAAGGTCACTCAAGTGGGGAAAACACTTTGAGCAATCAATATGTGCATTTTTGTGAGTACACGCAGTACTTTTTAAGTGTAATACAATGTAATGACCTTGTGTTTTGTATTAAACTATGTCACATAGCAACTTACTACACAGCTGACACCATTAAAATGAATGGGAATTAATAACTAAAACCAAAGCAGGAAGTTAAATATGATTATTAATACTACAATATGATAAGTCACATGTCCAGTGAAAGAACAATGTCACAGCATGATTCAATGTCAAATGACTTTGAATACGTTTGCCATAAAGCAAATGCTTGCGACTGCTCCATTTGTTATGAATTTATTGAAAATACTAAAAAATAAACAAACAAAAAAAAATAGTAATCAGTCCAGTTGCTAAAAGCTCAAAAATGCCTTCCTTGGGGCATTTCATAGCAAAGAGAAGATGAAAAACAGTAAAGATGAAAAACAGTAAAGGAAAAAACAACAACTCCATGGAAAAACTCCCAAAACACTTGAAAAAACACACTAGGGCACTCCAGGAGAAAATGCGATACAGACAAGGAACCCGTGCGGTTCTAGATGTAACTTTAAGATTTAATAAATGAGGAGCAGGGATGAATTACATAAGAGTATTAATGGGCATGTAGTCTCACTTACAGATTTAGGCTTAAAAAGCGATTGGCATACCAAGTGGGGGCATCAAAAATCACGACCAGGCTAAAACAAAGTGCCGCTAGTAGAGTATGAGAGAATATCTGCCGTGGGCTCTTGTGCGGAAAGGGGACAAAAAGGAACTGAAAGGCTTTTGGTCAGAAAAAGGAGAGGGTTTGGGCCTCCACAGATAAGGGGAGTGAGGTGGCAGTGGTGAGGGCCCCTAACGCCCTCAAGATGGGAATTATACCACAAGATAAGAAGCTAAATCTTAGGGAAAAATAAAGAACTAAAATAAAGAAATAAAGGGCAGAAAGAACTGGGCCAGCCAGGCTTGGAGGCAGCATTCGTGTGCACCCCAAAACGGACAAGACCCCCAGAACTTGAGGGAAAACAGCTTCATACATGACCACGTCTGGTCCCTGCTTGGCACACTCAATCCAGCATTTAACCATAAGCTTGCAAGGGCAATATTAGGAATAAATAAATAAATAAATAAATAAATAAAGTTTCAGCCTTTTGTGTTAGTTCCAAAATTATCTAGCAATTTTGGTGTGACTGAAAAGGAGAACCAAAGGCATTTTCAATTAGTGTGCACAACCTGTTTTTGTCTTCAAGAGCAGTAGAAAAAAGCTTGAGAATTTACAACTACCATTATTTTTGCAAGCATCAGATTGTGGGAAAATTTCTGATACGACATTAGCCTTATCAATACAAGCTGCCTTGGCTCTCAGCACAGTAAAAGCGGCACTAGCAGAGGGAAAAGGGGGTCAAGTCCCAGTGAGTCGGTGGGAGGTTTTCCTGCCCCACCAGCCCTCAGCATAAGCCTCAGATTTGACTCGCTGCTTCTTTAAGCTACTGTGTCCTCCTCTGTTTGTGGTAATCTTTTTAGCTGACTTTGCACAAACAGAACAACTCCTGTTCGCAGACACGGAAAGGAAGCAGAAAATGGAATTTGAAATGTAAAAATAAAATAATTGTTGGCCATGGGCTATAATTTGATTTCATGCCTCGCAAGGAAATGAAAGAAGACTTCCTTAAACATACTTTTCTTTTTCTAAGAAAAAAAAAAAGAATATATGCTTTTTACCATGTTAGGATTTCCTCTAGCGCAGGAGAGAAAATAGGATTGTGGAGAATGTACCGTTCTCAAGTATCACTGCTACTCAGGGGCAAGGCTCTGTTTTAATGTGCACTTCCCATTCTGGGCAAGAGGAAATTCTTCAATTAATAAACCGGGTGGACTGAGGCGAGTTTTTAAGGTTTAATCAATTTCATCTGCACTTTGGATAAAAAGACCGACTATTCTACCATTTTTGCCTCCGCTAGTCCCCTTTTTAAAAGAATAATAAAATCAATGTTTTATTTTAAACTCTTTGAGGTTAGTATCTCCTGTTTCAGGAAATATTGTCTATTGCATGCGGCGAGTATGAAACTTGCCCCTTCCCAGCCCCCCCTTCTTGTTAGGGAGCTTTATTCACAGAGAACTCAATTATTCCCTGCTTTCCTACACTGTGACACCTCGGGAGATGCTCCAGACTGCACCGGGTTTTGCTCATGCCTTGGGGTGCCACGGTGATGAATCAGGAAGACGTTCTGCAGGATATGAAACCTTCCAAAATTTCAACAGAAAAAGGAGGTGTGATGGGGAGAGAGACACGCACACAACCGGGGCACATGAATTTCACATGAGGAAACCCTCTGTAAAGCAATGCAAATGATGGCTCGAAACTGATACCGTAACTTTCACTAGGAAACACTTTGAAAGGAACAGGAACTCTGAAGAGCCGGGGTGTCCCAGCGCCGCTCCCAGGCACGCCGCTCCACCGGAGCTCGGCAGCTGGGCGCACAAATAGGAAACTGCACAGCTTCAAACGCCCTGCAGCCGGGGATATCTGCGATAGCAAAGGTCAGACTGGCAAGCCACGAGACTTCTCTGCAAATGCGTGTTAAAACTGACAATTCTATGCATTATATTTGATCTCTGAACAATAACGAAATTGCTAGTTGCACAAATTCCTTTCAATGAAAACCAGGCACTAAAGTCTCTCCTGAGCTGATAGCTACAAAGAGACGGCAGGATATCCAGAAAGACAAGCTTCTAGGGAGCCCACGTCTGATACGCCAAATAACCTGGCATTTACAGGGGATTTTGGTTTGCCTGTTTTTAATTCTGAGTTTGACACAACTGCAAGTAGTAACTCAGGGCAAGAAATACCTGCTAATAAGGAAGGAACAAGATCCTTCTGCAAAAGGCCTCAACTAGAAATGCACTTCATGTTCTTCAGGGTTCTGCAGGTAGGGCAGCACGTGGGGCTCTCCCCAGGAGAAGGAAGGCAACGGGAGCTTCTGCCCTTCTCCCCATCAGAATATCCAAGGATATTTCAAGGCTATTTCAAAATACTTCAAGGGTTGGAGAAAACCAAAAAACTGTCACAAATGGAAGCGCTCTAACTGCATCGGCCCTGGGAAACGGAGAGATGCTGCCCCACAGTTGAAGGGTCCTACTGCATTCAGCCTGTGGGAAAGGAAGAAGGAGCCACCCAAGGAAAAGGCCTCGTGCCTTTTTCACACCTAGCAGTCCTTTTTCTGCAATGCTGCCTATTAATAGAGGGAAACTTCGGATCTGGCAGCGAGACAGACTGGGCAGCACCCCAGAGAAGACCCAAGTTTAGTTTAAGGCCAAGCGCACTAACTGCAGAGGGGTTAAAATAAATAAATAAACGACTGCCACAAAAAAGAAGTCAGCCTTTGCTGAATTACTCAACATCGTGGTATTTCAGATACATTCTTTTTTTTCTTGGCTTTAAGTCAGAATTGTAGAAGTCATGAATTAGTTAGCAAACATTAACTTTTTAGTGTCATTCACATATACGTGAGTATCTGCAAAAGCAGGTATCAATAAAGCTGGAAAGTCAAATATTTAGAATACCGCACAAAACTTGCATAACAGTTACTAACATTTAGACTGAATGTCATTATATATGGCTCATCACCCCTGGCAGCAATCCATGGCATATCTGAGGAAAAAGTTCCTTTTTTCCTACACTTGAAAGCAAAACAAAGCACAGGAGAGCAGGAAAAAATGCGATTTTTTGGTTTTGGTTTTTTTTTTTTTTAAACCATTGAGTAACTTCTTGCCACATTTGCCTGGTTCAGTTTGGCTTCCAAACACTAACACATCTCAACAAGAAAAGGTCAGGTCAAATTTCCGGGTTCCCAAACACACGAAAATAACCCCTATAATTGCACAGTCTCAAACGGGCAGGTTTGCACTTTCCTGTTCTTCGAGTGCAGACTTGCCGAGCTTATAAAATAAGGTTTCCAAAACAAGGTGACTGAAATAACAAGCTACTGCTCTTGACTGAGCTCCCAAGGCTGTTTCAGAGGGAGAAGAGAGCAGCACAGAAACACCAAAGAGATCCCACGCGAATACATTTCCCTTCAAACTGCTTCAGGTAATGAACTATGATCTTAGCTTTTGTAATATACTTCTCAAGATCAGCACAAATAACAAGGGCTTTCCTAGCCAAATTATTCCTAGACACTATTATATGTAGGTGCAGTACTGGACTTGAAAGGAAAAAACAAAACAACAGCAACAAAACTGACATCTACATCATACCTGTGTTTTCTGTACATGAAACACTACTAGTATTTCAATTTCTCCATCTTTTTTCTTTTTCTTTTTAAATGACCCTGCATTGAAGTTATATTATCATGCACGGGATTCTATCACAGAGTCCATGTTTTAAAGCAAAAAGAAATATTGCATCTCAGAGATTGTCACACAAGCAATAAACAACTAAGTTCTTGATTATCTCAGGATAAAGAGAATTTACTACGTGTGAAGACCAGCCACTTTCTCCAAAAGGCTTGAGGAAGCCTTACTGCAGAGCATCTATTGCCTCCCTCTGGGGGCTTCTCAGAATTGCTCCTTTAGGAGCAACCTGCAGGCACTTTTGTGCCGCAGGCCTGCGCCGAGACCCAGCGGCAGCGCAGACGGAGCCCTGAACGTGCCCTTAGAAACCGGCTCCATTTGTAGACTGGGAAACTGGGAACACAAGTAGCAGCTCCGGCCGCCTCCTGCAAGAGTCCCCAAAAGAAGTTCCCAAATCTGAGGTTTCCTTGAACTGTTCTCTCCTTAAACCCATCAGTGCTTTAGGGCAACTGCTCTTTACAGATCGGGAAGCACAGCAGTCCCAGCAAAACCTGCAAACCCAACATCTCTCTCGGAGCCCGTCGCTGCCAGATTCTCTTCTCTCCAGCTCCCTGTGGATTCAGGGACATGAACGTCGCAGCCCAGGGACAGGGACCTTTCAGGGCACCTGCAGCTCCAGAGGGCTCAGGCAAACCCCTCCAAAACGAACGTCAAACCTCTCAAAGAAGGAGCGCTCTCTTGAAGAATGCTCCAAAGCCACTCATCAAAAAGCGAATCACTTAATTCATCAGGCCACAATTTCTAACATCCAAAATGCTGTTTTCCACTTACGATTGTAAATTAATCAATTTGATTCTACTCCTAAAGCCTCCAAAGTGCTACACTTCCTTCTGTGCCCTTGGCTCAAAGAGCCCCGCAGCTCTTAGCCCCTGCATCAGGGGAGCCGTTTTGTACTAAAATCCAGTACTGGATGCTTTTTACAACACTGCATTAAACATATTGGAGGGGAGAAAAGACCAAAAATTAAGATTTAATATTAAACTGGGAGGGTGAAAAAGGAAAAAAAGACTGCTAGAGACAGAGAAAAAAGCATTCTTTAATTTTCACTTCACCCTCCTCACTACTGAAATAACATCAGTCAGGGTTATAAACATCTGTAATTGCCAGGGGAATGTACAATACATTCAGAAACTCCAGGCCCACATATCCTGTAGCTCTGCACTTCACAAACAAAAGGTTGGGGAAAGAAAGAGGGGGTGGGGGCACAGGGAATAAAGGCTTAAAGATTAAAGTCACAGGCAGAGACAGACGGCTCCGTTTTTTAATAACTGAAAACACGAGTTGTGCCTGAATGTGCTCATTGTTTTATGGCGGGGGGAGAGTCTACGCACGCTGGACTGGCTGGCGACAGAGCTGCCTTTGCATCAAAAATAAGATTTACAAAAAGAAAGAACCGAAAAAAAAAAAAAAAAAAAACACCAAGCCCATGCCCAAGTTTCCCCCTTGTAATATTTAATGATGCATTAAGGTAGAAATCAACAAATTAGCCCCGTTCCCGCTATTGAGCGGGGCCTGGCAGAAGTACCTGGTGGCGGGAGCCGGCGGAGCGGCTCGGAAGGGTTGATGCGCCGAGGGAGCACAGGCGGCCGCACTAACAGTCACACATAACAAATGGGCCCGTCTGGTAAACACAAGCATCTTATAAATCAATTGCTGATAGTTTATTTGCACAATAAAAGACACTGCAAGGCCAAATTATATGATTGAAGCCGATTTTTATATGGATTCAAGAAGTTCAGCTGACCCAATGAAAGCTCTTAAATCCTACATCGAAATAAGTGCCTGCTCTTCTAGGGAACAAGAAGTTCATGAATTCCATTCACCTCACTCAAAACAAACAAACAGTAGGAAAAAAAGAACGCATTTGCTTTAAGCATTGCCCTAGAATATTAAAAAGTTTGGAAATGTTTATGTTAAGTTTCATAAACATTCATTACCTCAAAATTTAGAATAGCTCCTGACGGCTACTCATAAGCCATGATTACTCCAAGTTTAAATTCTTTTAAACGTCTGTAACATGCACTCTATATAAAGGACAGCTTTCAATAGCTAATTAAAAAGGGAAATGTTTCAGGGAAATATTTCTGATGGTTTATTTCAGGGATTGCAACTTGGTGAATTAGCTCAAGCTCACCCTGGGAACCCAGCGAAGCTGAAGGCAGTGGGTCCACTTCTGCTGCAGGAGAGCAAGCGGCAATGCTATCACCCAGTAGAAAAAAATGAAAATTAAAAAAAAAAAATAGTATTTCAGTTTTATTAGTTTAATAAGTTAGTCTAATAAAAGAGCTTTTGGTTTACTGATTTGTTTTTTAACCTGTCATCACTGCTTTAAAATACAGACAGAGAAGAGGTAATTGAACATGGCAAACTTTCTGATCCAAAACCGAGGCTCCAAGTCACGACTTCCGTGGGATGCCGGGAATGAGGAGCAGGGCACAGGAGCCACAAGGAGGGAATGTCCTGCGTGCAGCGGGAGCCTCGCACCTGGAGAGCATCATCGGGGCGGATGCAGGACCGCTGCATCCTCAGCCACGGGACGCCTTGTTGAGATTAGAAGCAGTGTGTAGAGTTTACTGTCTGGTAAGCGAAGGGGAGAAAAAGAAAAGCAGGAGTCCGAGTCATAAAGGGAGGGGAAAGGAAAAGCCGAAATATGAGCTCATAAGCCTGCTATGGAGGATAAAGGCAGGCTTTGTTTTACTTCGGTCAAACCAAATATGAACAAGGGACTCATCACTGTTTTGAACCCCTTGAACTCCAAAATTTGTTTCGTATATAATCCTGCCAACTTGCCCCCCCTCCCAATACAACTACTCCTTTTTCTCCAAAGGGCTTCTGCTCTTTTGCTGCCGCTCCAAGTATTTATGTGCAAATGAAGTCAAATTCATATGTGTCAAATTCAAAATATGTGCAAATGAATAATCAAAACTCCCATTCCTGCTCTTTCAGAAGTTCTGATGCTTTGGTAGTGCACATAAAAGCACTCTTGAACAAGAAAAGGAAAAGTCTTGGTTATATAATGAATTATCCTGGCACAAAATCACTTGGAGGATGCGCTGGTTACCTGGGCACATGAAGTAGAGATAGGCAACAGGTCTTAATCTGGACATGCCTCTCTGGAGAAAAAAACATGGTAGAATTTCCAATGCAAAAGGGAGCACAAAAATACCATGTAAGGCTTAAGTAATACAATCTTTGGGAACCGAGAAGAATATTACTAGGAAAACCCTGTCCTCCGACAGAAACGCTACCCACCACTGCTCTCTCTAAAAGACCTCCAGGGCAACAGCAAAAGGCAGCGAGGGAAAGCTCGGAGTCTGGACTCTTGTTTCTTGCTCTCAGGAAAATGCAAAGAGGGTGGTAATTTACCGTGTACAACCAAATTGTACATGAAAGTTTAAAAACAGCCAATTAAACCTAACATCATGGCAGGGTGCGGAGGGGCCGGGTGGAACGCGTTCGACACGCATTCCCGCGCCGGCCGCTCCCGCACAAAGGCTCAGGGAATCGCTGCCCAAGGGAAGCGCGGCCGCAAGCGGAGCCAGCGGAGCCGCGCGGGACGCGGCGCTCCGGGACACGACCAGCGCTCCCGACACGACGCTGCGCAGAGGAGCGGGTCCAACACACCCCGAACTTGGGAGGACAAGTCCCACCGAGAGGAAGAATCAAATGGAGGGTGATATCAAGGCATGAAGAGGAGACCCACCACAAGTGCCAGGGAATAAAACGTGCTTGTTTCAGTCCCCAATGTATCATTAATTCCCACACATCTAGCACAGCTTGAGCAGTTCACTCTAGAAGACTGATATCTAGTAGGAATATCTATCACCAATATCTAATAGGAAATCAGAATTGGAAGGAAAAAAAAAGATGACTTCAAGTTAATAAAATTACATTCCAACCTCTTCCTTGCTTTGGAGCATGGTTAACCCAAACTTTGAAGGAAATCTGACGCAGAAGACCAAGGGGCGGATAATCCTGCTGCAGCTTGCTAGCAAATGGACAGCTTTTTTAAAATTAAATATGAAAATTAAAAGAACAAGTATATTACTGTGTCCTATGCTTCAATATACAACTGAATTCACATGAAACTGGAAATTTTGTTCAATGCCGTGATACCCAGGTTTGCAACGTCTGATGCTGAGCTCTGCAAGCTTTAGGATCTGCAGTAGAACACGACCCGTATCCCTCACGCGAGCGGCGGTGGCAGATCAAGAACAAAAACAAACACACATGGTGCCTCCATGCGCGCTCTGCAGCCTCCGGTTTGGTGCCAAGCTCTGCTTCACGAGCTTGGCATACAGCTGCATTAATTATACAGCTACAGCAGTATGGCATAGGGAAAGAAAAGCTTCTCAGAAAAGCCCCAAACAACTTAAAAGGAGGATGCCAGCCCTGGGAAAAGAGTATTTTCTCTTGCAATCTCTGCACCGTGCAAAAATAAACAGAGTCAAGGGGACAGAAGTGTTTTGGTGAGCCCAAATTTTCATTTTCAGTCAGTGGCCCTGCTGCAACCCTGAATATTAGGTGCTTTGTTCACCTACAAGCACAGATTTCCAGCTAGGAAATTAGCATTTGAAGAGTTAATGCTGCCAAGTTACTGCTGTTTTAAGAATTAATTCTAAACCATGACAAAAAAATTTATAACAACTGCAAAGTGATCACTTGAAACTAAACTCAAAGTAGTGACATATCAGTTTATTCCCAGGCCAATTTAACAAGGTTTTCAACATTCAAAACGCTAAAACTCTATTTGTTTAAAAAGGATAGATTTGATTCACCACCCAAGGTCTGTAAGAGAGATTAATTTCAGACTCAATTCTCTGGCCTTCCGTCCACGCAGGACATCAGGCCCTACTTAACAATTTAGAATCAAATCATGAAAATAACAAGCATTCTTTATAGCCTGTCATTCCGCTAGGTTAAATCACATCGTGCCAGAGAATCTTCTCCAAAGAAGCCATTATCAAGCATATGGTCCTATTTCATACTTTCTGCCAGGGCAACAGAAGAGCTTTTGACAGTGTATTTATTTTTATTTAAATTTTTGCTGACTACTATTGCCTCACAAGATATACACCTCATTTCAGAGCAGTCCCAAGGGGTCAACAGTCATGTAAATCTCACATCCCACTACTTCAGGACAAAACAAACTATATTACGCTGGCTACGCTATCTAAATTGCCTGAGCTACAGAGCAATCCAGACATCACGGGTCGTATGGTATTTGTGCTTCACAATAACACAGCGTTCATATAATTAATAAAAGCTCTACTGTAGTAAAAAAAAAAAAAAAAAAAAAAAGGTTATGCTCATTTTAAAGCAGGAAATAAATGCAAAATTTAATTGCAAAATAAAAATAAATACAAAAATTGCCAAGACTGGAATTTATACTGTATTAAAGAGGGGCTGAAATTTAATGATGTATAACCACACAGAGATAAAGGACAGTCAAGTGCTTAAATTTTAAACAGTACTAATAGGAGGGAAAGGAGAGCTGCCTTCTGTAACTGAAAAAGTTAAAGTACCATTAACTTTTATCTGAGAATGAGGGTTTTAGAGGTTTAGTTCAGCAGCAAAATAAACATCATAAAAAGGTACTTAAGATTTTTTTTTAAATACCTTGAATGATTTACTGTATTTTCGAAAAAAAAATAAAAAAAAAAGTTACTTGTATGAACACAGTTTTGCAACTAGTTATAGAGCCTAAGTTTAGCTCATGTGCTTGCTAAAATAATTAAAACATTTTGATCTTAGAGGTGAACAGTTTAATTTGTCGCTTCAGGTTTTATACATCCAGAAATGCAATGGCTGTGTGAGATGAACCGTTATGAAAACTATTAAAATAAAGGGATCTTTTCTCTCTAAACAGAACTCATAGTTGAACATGATGATTTTCCATTAGGTGTTTTGAAGAATCTCAAAAGCTGGTTCAGCATGTGAGAATTTCACAGAGCAGTTCAAACAAGGAGAACGTGATTATCTCGTTATCAGAAATGTTCAGAATAGCTCAGAGCAGGTTCCCCCACCTCTTCCCTAGCATGAGCAAACACTGAGTAAGAGGGGCTGGCTTAGGGCACGTTAGCAAGCAGTAGTGGCCAATGGTGCAAGTGAAGCTCTTTAGGAGCACTAACATCTGGTGGTTACCAAAAACCTCAAATGAAAACGAGCCCCTTCAGCAAGGCCAGCTCTGGGGTTCTGACCGTACCGCAGGGCTCCCAACCTTCCATCCTCCGCACGCAGCCCCACAGTGCTCAATCTGGTAAGGAGGAGCACTGCTCTCCCAAATTTGAATGTGAAAGCTCAAGTGAAGGCTGACAACATTCCAGGAACAGGGAAGAAAGCCCTCAGAAATCCGCTCGGAAGATGCAGTTCTCTGCTCATGCGATCGGCTCTCAGGAATGCTGGCACTGCTCAAGTTATTCGATGGAAAAACACGTAAACAGCATGGGAATCCAAGGGGAACAAAATAATATCGAATACAAAGCAGTAAAGCTTCCATTCCAAATCCTTCTGCACCTGTAAATTTACACTTGCCTTGGGGACACAGCCAACATGATCAAAGTATCTCAAAACACCACTTGTTAGAGCAAAAATTGAAAAAGCACCAACTGTGGATCCTCAGGCATCCCTATCTAGCTTGGACTACATATCAAGTGCAGCACCCAGGAATTCAGTGGAAGTCCCTGCACACTCTAATTAACCCTCATGACATAATTCAAGTGACCAAGAAGAAATCTCTAAGCAAGGGTTGGTTCCAGGCCCTTCGGACACTGAGGGGATGGGACCCCAGCACCTGCTTGACGCTGTTCCACAACCGCACTAGGCTGGACTCTTGGATGCTTTAAATCACTTCCCATCCTGGAATGTCAGCGGGGAGCAGCACCGCCAGAACACGACACTGAATCCCCCCAAAGCCAGCCACAGGTCCAGGTAATCGTGACCTCCCGTTTCACAACACAAACACATAATTTCCGCACCACTCTTTGATGAAGGGACCACAGACTTGAGAAGAGGAAACAATTACAGTCATTAGAATTTCACCCAAGCATGAGATCTAATCTCAGGCCATGGTCTTGCCAGTGGCTGTGGGGGTCTCAATGGACACAAAATTGCTCTGTGGGAGAAAAAAATGCCTCGATGATGACATTAGTCAGCAAGAAAGACTGAGCTTTGTCTTCTATCCAACAGCACAGTCAAATACAAGGAATCCATTTTCCCTCCCCCTCTTCTTGATCCCAAAAAAAGAGAAATACAATAATTTTGTTTCTTTCTCTGAAATGCAGCTTTCACATGCTTCAGAAAGTTTCTTCTCCAAAGCAATAATGCTGGAAGGAAAGTGTTTAATTTAACAAAAGTAGATTTGAGCATGAATAAGTGTCTGGGACAAAGGACGTTTTCCTTTGCCTACCCTGGTTAATATAATTGGATAGCTCTATCAACAGTTCTCAAACATTTCTACAGTTTTCCTTATCCTGCAAGTTCTCAAAGGACATTTCAAATTTTACATATGCAGGAATCATCTCAATTAAAATAGGCCACCTGCTCTACAAACATTTAATGGAAATAAAAGACAGGTGCAACTTTGCACAACAAATCTAGGCAGAGCTTTGCATTTAAAAATAGTGTCTGATATCTGAGAGCACCAACTATTACACGTCAGTCATACACTGGGCCCCAAGTAAGACATAAAGGAAAGCTTTGGCAGAGAAGACAAGAAAGTGCTGCAGGGGGTTGGATTAAATCGACATTTCTTGGTACTGCAAGAAAAAAAAATCAAATCAGCATCAGAGAAAACCATCCTCGCTCATGATTCTTCTACAGAAGTAAAAACTGAAGAAAAAATATATTTTTTTAAACAAACTAAACAGTAAATGCAAATGATCCATCTCTTCATGGCACCTTCTCGTGGAGCACAGGAGTGAGGGACACTGATTCTTGCCTGTTTCAACCTCTGCTAAAATTCCCAAATCCAAACTTTGATTCTCTTTCTCCTTCCAGTCTCCATGCCATCCTTTACCCCCTCTAACCTGCCACTGAATGCAATTCATTTTTGCTTAAACTCTTTATTCTATTTCCTTTTCTTCCACTATTCACATTCTGCTGTCATACTCAACATACATATTTGTCTGGTAGCAACCACCGCTGCTGCTGGTAATGCTGATAATTACAATCTAATGTAGAATTAATCAGCTTAGGTTTGAAAAAGAGATCGTAATTCAAATTGGGAGCCAACACTAACCATTTCATGTTCACTTCAAGAGATTAGATAGGCTGTGCAAGAACATTTCAGTGGAATAACTGATAAGGAGATGGGAAATAAGAATTATTGGTATTTACTTAGCTTGCAATGCTTATGGAAGCAAACAGTTTAAAGGAAGCACTTCAGAATGACTATTTAATCTGAATTTTACAGATAGTATTGAGAATATTTTCTCACAGAACAGTCGGTATCTCTGCAATCAGAGCTATCATACGGGCTGTTCAGGTCTTTCTTTGCTGGAATTCTCACTCGATTTTGCTGCATTATGAGCTGTGACCCACAGAATAAAATGCATGCATGAATCCAGCTGGAAATTACCACTAAGGAACATCTGTCCTTGCTCTCCAGCTTGCCAGACCCACCTTACAGTTCCAGGACAGAGAGCAACTAGTTGCCACAATCAAACGTGCGGGTTTTAACAACAGAAACATGGAGGGCTGCTTTGCTTTCTTAGCTGGAACCCTTGTCATGCATCTTTTTTGGAATTCTACCCTTGATTTTTCCATCTGCCTTTTTTTCTTTTTTCTTAAGGTTTTTAAAAAAAGAAAAATAAAAGGGTTTTGTAGCAGTCTTCCAAGAACATATAACTTCTTCTATAACAAACAAACAAAACAGACCTATGCAGGAAACTATCTGTGGCCACATTGGAATAAACTGGTCGTTCCTGTAAAAGTGGCATCCCATCCCAAGCAAGGCACTGTCCAGCTTCTATCTGGTGTCTACTAATAGAAGGCAGCCTCTAAATCCAGCTGCAGAACATAGTTGAATCTTATTAAAAGTCTGTTGATTAGTAGATGGGTGTGAATTGCTAAACTGAATTATTTAGCAAGCAAACACATCCATTAGAAGTAAAAATACTAGTAGGAAAAAAAGCATGCTTTGAATTTATTTTGACCAGGATAATTTTAATTAAAAACATGCTCCATCTCCTGAAGGTGTACTAGATTTTTATGAAGGTATATGAGTTTGTTGCATTAGCCTATATTTAAAAACATCTAAAAATGGATTGCTAAAATTTGACCATTCTCCCAAACAGCTTGCAAAATAATTTCAAGCAAGAGCCACCATGAAGTAAAAAGTGAAATGAAAGGCCATGGAGCTACTTAATGAATGCAAGTACAGAGTAGGATGGAACAAAGAAATTCTGTTTTTAAATCAATAGGAAGAACGATCAAACAACAGACTTACTCAGCACCACTACAGCCTATGGTTATTATGTTTTCCTGAGAAGCTGTCAAGTTTGTGTCAAATAATGAAATGTCGATTAGCACAATCTTGCTGTATATAAGCAACTATGCACAAAACCATGCAAAAGCACCAGAGATTTTTTTTTTTTTTGGTAAATGTATTAGCTAGAGACAATTTAACATTCAAAGAAGGAAGCTGTTCAATAAAGCCACCTTGGTTTACAATCTATTTTAGATGGAGAACTAACCTATAAATCACAGTATGTTTCTCAATTCATCTTTCTGACTTCTGGTTATTCAGTTATACCTATTATTCACTATAACTTGGAGATCAGGAGATCATGGCTTTCTTGCTCCTTTACATTTCTTCCATTTCTCTAAACGCTCTAGTCTCCAGACTCTTCTAGATTTGCCATCCAATATTACTTAAAGATCTATGCTTAGCTTAAAAACCTGTTGAGCCTGTCATTCTAATGAAGAAATCAGCTTCAAGTCAGAAAAAAACAGGATACAAACCAGATCATAAGAGCAGAGTAGGCTAGTCTCACTATTATACCACTATCAAAAGTGTTAATAGCTGCAGAAAGAAAAAGTAATTCCTAAAGAGGAAAATCAGTTTTCCACCATGAAAGTAAGCATACAGAGAGATTAAAAAAAAGTGTATGAAAAAGGGCTATTTTAAAGCATCCCACACCTGTAAAACACAACTGAAAAGAAGCTTCATTTTATTCCACTCTTACTCAAGAAGCCTTACACAGCATAGGATGGGCTCAGGAAGGACTCGGAACAACTACCTTGGGATTATGTAGTTGTTAAATGAGGGGAGGAAGGGGAAATAACTATGTACACACAGAATGCCATCCTTCCCACT
The DNA here is from genome assembly GCA_032273925.1 of Rhynchotus rufescens. NCBI lineage: Eukaryota > Metazoa > Chordata > Aves > Tinamiformes > Tinamidae > Rhynchotus > Rhynchotus rufescens. The sequence goes on along the minus strand of JAVCKT010000096.1, from coordinate 5,765 downwards.
TCTCCAGTTGCTTTACAGGTCAAACTAGATTATCCTTCCATAAATGTAAGATGAAAAAGACTTGACCCTGTCTACGGGGATGAACAATCTTCCCCCTTGCACACAACTTGGGTGAAAACCAGCTGTTTGGGCTCATCTGCATTACTTGCCTCTGCCATGCAGCGCACATACAGACTGTACTTGTTGATTGCTTAAAATATAAAGCACTGAAGACAAAATAAAACTTCTTGAAAGCACAAAGTTAGTTTTCTTTAGGAAGGGGAAAGACAAATCCCATTCAGCTCTAAACCTGCTACTGAGCTTGGTTCCCTTTCAGTCAGGTCACTGCATCCAGGCTGACCTGCTACCCTGCAGACTTCTCGTTAGGATCCGACACCGTAAGCAAACACTGCCCTCTTGTGCGCCGTGTATCCCAGAGACGAAGTTTGGAAGGAGTTTTTAAGCAGGAATATTTCTTCTCATCTGCCTCTTCTTCATAAACAGGCCTTTTGCCAAAAAAAAAAAAAAAAAGTTTTAATTTAAAGCATCAATAAAAACACTCCTTTCAGTTGCCAGAGAAGTACTGGGCATCGGCAGAATTCCTTAAAGTGACTGAAAAGACACTGTTTCATTTTCAAGAAAAAAAGTGATTTACAGAAATAAGCTTTATTTATTTGCATTTTTAATACAGGGCAACGTCAGCAGTTTACAAGAGCAATGAACAAAAATTTAACAGGATTTAAGCAAGCACACCTACTAATGCTAGCTGAGAATCCTGAACTTCTAACCCACCAGTATCTCCCTAACATCAGGTGCCAAACAACAGCTCAAGGGTATAGAGTACCTGACATGGGAGTTGTAGTTTAATACATTTTCATCAGAATTAGGTTCATTATTAAGCTATCCTTCCTCCAAGCTGGCTGCTAGAACCCTCAGAGCTCTCCAGTCACTTCTCTATGACCAGAATGGCATCTGCTGAAGAACCAGTATCCTTCAAACAGCTCACCCAGCAGCAAGAGACCCCCACACGTTTCAGCTACGTGTTTTTGCAGCAGTGGCTGCTCTATGAACACAGTCACTGACCAACTGAGCACAGTTGATCACGACTGTTAAGCTCAAAGGGAGACAGCCCTTTGGAAAAGGGGCATTTGGAAATATTTCTGCAAAACAGATACTCCCCTTCAACAGTTGGACACGCACACAGCATCACACAACAGGTCCACTCGTGCACAGCTGCATTAGCGGTGACTCACCAATAAAGGATTAAAAGGAGGTGCACAGATGAACTTGCACCTCTACATATTCTAATCAATTCGATGTGACTGTAGTTTGTTTTACTACATGCATTAAAAGAAACATTTCTCTGCTCCTTCAAGTAGGAAGATACCTGCTGAAACCATTATCACCTATTTGTTTCCTTACTCCCCTTCTAAAACCCACCCACTACCAGGCACTTGCTCCAGAACTTTTATCCTGAGAAGCACAACTCATTCCCAAGGTGAACGGATGTTCCTCTTTCCTCTACCAGACAGAGTTTAGTGAAATTCTTCCAGTCTTGGCCTCCCACTGACAAGAGGCTACGAATAGGATCCAAACTCCCAGAGACTCTCTCCTGTCCTGTGAAGTAGCAGGAGTCAACAACAGGATTTAAAAAAAAAAAAAAAAGTTTATGAAGGAAGGCCTAGCAAAATTAATTGTCCTGAGATGGGACAGAGGGAGGCAATCACATCTTCACAAAGTTGTCATTGAGCAAAGTTCATACTGAGGCAAGTATATTTTTTTAAGAGCAGTGCAAAACTAACCCTGAGTTAAAAAATCCTCTTAGCAGCTTACAAGAAACTCAGCAGAACTAGGTACTTTTAAGTTAATCTTACAAATAATCTGTATCTGAGTGAATTTGAATGCTGGTAGCAAGCCCACGCTCCCCTTGATCTCCCAAGATTGTTTTCATTGTACTCATTTGCATCAGCAAGCCATGCTTTTGCTATGCTTATTTCCCCCTCCCCAAGCTCTTGTGCAAGTTCAAAAGTCCTGGCCCCTTCAATGTATCAGGTATGAATTAATGCCCTTCCTTAACAGAACACAGCGGCAAAGTGGAAACAGACACTTGCAAGGCAGTTCTCTTTGAAAGGAACTGCGGGGACAAACAGTGACAATGAAGCTCTAGTCATAAAGTAAAAAGGTCAAAGGTTCAGCCAGGCAGAAGGATTACAAAACTACAAGTTTGTCAGAATTCCCCCCACAGGTTTAGACAACCAGGGTCAGACAGTTGCTTTCCAATTAAAACCTTATAAGGCTTCTCTGTCCTTTGAACTTCAGAAGAGGAAAAAAAAAATTATTTTTTCTTTCTTTCCTCCAAGAAGTTCTTTGAGAGCCCATCTTGAACTGAACCAGATAAAGGGCATCTGCAAAGAGCTCACCTAGAGCGCGCACGGCGGCGGCCTCGCTGCGCGTGGGGCGGGCGCCGTGTCCGGCGGCCCTCGCGCAGTGACCCTTGCCGGGCCATGAAATTTAGCAGCAGCCAGGGGAAAATCTGCTCCCGCTTAAACTACTTTGCTACGCAAAGTGGTCTTAAAACGCAACCCGGGGATTGAATTTCTGCGGGAGGATTAACTCACGTAACCTCTCTGCAGGCATCCCCTGCTGCTGAACTCGTTGGAGAAGCCGTCCAGGACCCTACCGGACTCACAGGGCTGTGACAAAGGTGAGGAAAACAAGAAAAAGAAAAAAGGCAAGTCTTGTTCTGCTATGACGAAAGTAACTAGCTGCAGCTACGCTGAACTTCATAGACCTGGGACTGCCCAAAACCCAGGAGTTTAGGAAAATGCACAGCTCTGAGACAGAGGCTGCCTCAGCTTGCTGGGGAGTTTTGACAGAATTCCCCTCTAAGCCAGCACAGCAATAACAAACAGCTACAGTGCATCCTGCAAGCAACTTGTACACGCAGAAAGAAACATAAGGCAGATGCAGGGGTCTCTTATTGTGTGTGTTAAGGTAAAGAATCCAGCATCAAAATTCAGTTATTCAAGGTTTTGTCTTCTCCATTTAGCAAGCAGGCTACAAGCTGCTATTAATACAGTGTTTTTACATGACAACCAACTTGCTACAGCTTGGGAACACTCTTGAAATTTATATTTATATATATATATATATACACACACACTCACACTATATATATATATGTAATTATATATGATATATAATTCGAATTCTGGACTTGCTGTTCACAAGAATGATACAAATGAGTAAAATACATAGCACTGACAAAGCCATAGAGCAGCTCCCCCTAACTTAACACCTTCATGCAGTATCAGGCCCCAAAAAAAAAAAAAATCTGTGACTGGAAAATAAACAAGTTACAGTTTAAATTCAAGCAAGAACCATAATGTAAGTCAACTGCTTGTCGCTTACTCTATTCCAACCTTGACTATCACCTTCCGGATGGAAGTTTCAGAAAGCATCTTGGGTGGAACTGTCTGCAACATTTCCAATTCCTAGCATGCAAGGAAAAAAAAAAAAGTCTCTTGATTTAACACATGATATATTTTGTTTTCAAGGACAAGCTTTATAAGAAAAATGTAGCCACACAGAATGAAATATGACTTCCATTTTCCATTCCATTTGGTTACTGCTCAAATACTCCACATTCATTTAGACCTAAGGTGTTGTCTCCACAGAAGCTTGTAAATGGCTGTGAAAAGCATTTGCCAAGGTCAAGCACTATATTGTGCAATACAACAAAAATGCAAGAGTACTAGATTCAACCATGAAGAAAAAATCCCTTTAAGAATTACCTACGCACAGAAATATGTTAAAGAATGGTAAATAGTTTCAGCTAATCTGAAAACAGTTGCACCACCAGCCTTGTTACAGCAAAGGAATTAACCCCTAGAACAGCTGGGAGGCACTGGTTAGAGAAGGTGGTTCTGCTACTAGAGGACAACTTGGGAGACCACCAAGAAAAGGCCTATTGGAAGAGAAGGCTCAGGAAGAGAACAGAGAACTGGCTTCCCATGCAGAGCTGGCAAGGAGCTCCGGGGTGGGAAACCACAGGCCAGTTGTTTGTTGGGAGACTCGAGACTGCAGTTGGTGCTTCCCAGCCACAGCAGACAGCAATCCTGAAAGGAGGGGACACTCAAGGGAGAGTCAACCAGCTCAGACAACCTTCAAGGGAGGGAAAACACAGTGTTAAAGAAGGGCACGCAATGGCATGTTTCCACACCTCTTAACTCGCACAGGAAGAGCTGCACGTGGATGAGGGCAGTACAAAAGGGAGTTCCACTCTCAGCTCTGCTTCGATTCCTTCCCGCGCTGCTCCCTTCCCCGCAGCCCTCCTGTCTCAAGCTTTTCCGTAGGTTAATGAGCATCTGTGGATGTCTCGGGGCTCAATTTCAGAGGAATGGAGGTGCAGGGTAAATATGCAAAGATACAGTACTTCACACTCATATTTTACCTAAAAGCCTTAGTTACAGGAACATCTGTAATGACGGCAAAATCAGATTCCACCAAAAAAAATAAAGTGTGTGTGTGTATATGTATAAATAAAGGATTACTCTCCTGATTTAAAAAAAAAAGAACAAAAAAAAAAATTGAAATGCTAAATATCAGGAAACTAGGAGTAGGAAGATAAAAACAATCAGAATTTTTCAAGTATTATAATCTAGAAGGCCTTGCTTTCCATTTCTGGAAAGCTGGAAGAGTTGACACTACTGAAGCACAGACCCTTGAACACGGCAGGCTGTATCCTGTTCTGCAGGACGTGCTGCTCTCTGGCTTAATTGCCACAGAACCATATTAAAATCCTAACAGCTCCAAACAGCCCCAGAAGCACAGATCAGATGTGAACATCAAGATCCCACTTTTTAAACCTGATAGCAAAAAAAAACAGACTCCACTATTGAGATTGAAGCATACACTGTCAAGCAGACAGCTGACATTTCTTTATATCATGAAACAGAACTATAATGTAAAAGCAGTACAATGTTAATATTTAAAGAACAACTGCTGTTAAATGAGGTTAATCAAGCATTTTTACTAAAATATACAACTTGGTGTAATTGAGATTAAATGAGTCCAACATGCTCACATGTGAATTGCTGCCTGTAGGGGATCATTCCTTTTGGGAATAAATTCCTCCTGCCATCAAGGCCACTTAGCACAACTCTATCTTCTCTCGGGCCTCTCAATAATAAATTTTGCCTATCTATTACTCGTTCAGTGTGGGCAGCTGGGACCAATGGCTCTAAACTTTTCCTAAAGGTATCAGAGTGTAAGCAAATAAGTCTGAATATTGAACAAGCTTCCAAATTACCTCTAAATGTTAACCCAAAAAATGTTTTTCCCAAGTTTTCTCAAGTCTCTTCAAGAGAAAGTTTCCCTGGCTCAGATTAGTTGTCTCTCAGAGAAAAAGAGCATCTAATGACAAGTCACTATGAGTATATTCAAGGAGAGTTACTGTTCCCAAAACAAACCACTCTTGAGAAGATCATCAGGTACTTACAACTACTTCAAGAACGAGAAGTGACTGAAAGGTGTAAGGGAAGACTAAAAGAGATGACATCTCTCCGAAATTCAGCACCCCGCCATTCCTCCTTGCAGCTGCAGAACGGCAGAGCACAGACGGACGCTGCAGAGAGCATTTTACTGCAGCAGAAATCAAGCAGCAAGTGCTCAATATTCTGCACAGAATGCACAGAATCATAGAATGCCTAAGGTTGGAAGGGACCTCAGAGGTCATCGAGTCCAACCCCCCTGCACACGCAGGGTCACCTAGAGCACGTGGCACA